>OX246744.1:6897021-6981167 GCA_945910005.1 Isoperla grammatica | reverse complement strand
TTTCTTTTCGATTGTAACAATGTTTCATTACGTGCCTACCGTTCTGCAAAGGTGGCTCATACGACACAGAAAATAGATCATTTTAAAAATGATCCAGGTATCTATTCTTGTTCCTCGCACAGCCCCCTAAATCGTTACAAAAAACAACGTAGAACCATGGAGTTATAGTTAAGAAGGAGGTCTAGGTGCGCAGTAGAATGCGTACGAGATAGCTCCGTGCAGACACCGCGGGACGGCAGCCATTTTAGTTGTTTAATTCGACTGTTACCCGCGAAGTAAGCCGTGAAATAGTGCAGAGCGATTGGAACAAGAGGAAAATAAACGGAAATTATTAAGGAAAACGTTATCACAAGTGTTAAAAAATGAGTAGTACACCTTCACGAGGAAGGCCTAGAAGTGGTGGGCCTAATCGATATTATTGTTCATATGGTTTGTGTGTTAATAATACGAAGGATATTTAAGACAAGGATGCTACCATTTTCAAAACCATGATCATCCCTCAAAAACGTAAATCCACTTGGACATTTGCTAAAGGAAACGGCAATCACACCAAGTTACAACTATTCTATCTAGGCCTAGCTAGGCCCTACATCTAGGCAAGAGTTAGCCCTAGTCCTATAAAGTGAAGGCGATTTTGGAGAGGTTATGTTGACAACATGTCTCGCCCACTTTTTATGAACTGTACGACTGGGCGTAGAACCATGGTAGAACTAGGCCTATGGTTTATTTTTAATAGGCCTAGATCTACTGAAAAGTATGTATTAATAGTCGTAGCTTCATTACAGTTCAATGGTTTTAAACAGGCTTCTTCTTAAGCCTAGGCCTACACTAGCCTGACAGTGACAGTAGGGCAGTATAAGGACTTCATTAATTTTTATTATGTATTTTTCTAAGCAAATCGATACAAATTCTTACTCGACAAAATGATAAGGTACCAGCAGAGTAATTGTGTTCACTTACCTCAATAAATATGAACGTTCATACGTATTTAACTTCTTATAATGTCGAGCTTCGTAGCCTGCAACACTCACTATGTCCGAAAGTAAACAACTAAAATGGCGTCACTGTCAAAGTACCGGAAGTGACCACATTATGATCGCGCTCTTCCATTTAAGCTAGACCTCCTTCTCAACTTATAACTCCATGGTAGAACAATCAAACATGAGCTGTCAAATGTTATATCAAGGTTCATTGATGGACACAAGATCTTCATCTATTAACCTTGATTTCACATTTTTAATTGTTGTGCATTGTTGTTCTTGAAGATTTAGAGGACTGTGGGGAGAAACAAGAATAGATACCTGGATCATTTTTAAAATGGTCTATTGATCTAGACCCTTAGATAGAATTAGTCACGGCCATCTAGATCTTTAATGACAACAATGCACAACAGTGAAAAATGCACCTTGACATAACATTTGAAAACTAGTTGTTATTTTTTAGCATTGTTGTCATTGATCTATCAAGAACCCTTAGATAGAGCAAATCACTGCCATCTAGATCAATTCCGAAAATCGTCGAAGCTGTTGGTAAAAATGATGTTAAAATATAAATTAGATACTAATATACATATTTGGTATTATACTAGATTTATCTAAAGTGTGAATTATTATTTTGGCCACCTTAATGGTTCAGCTCTAAAACGAAAGAGAAACCGGTCACAAATAAAAATGATGTATGAATATAAAATAGTTTATACAAAATGAAGAAATAAATTTGTTTAATCCAAATTGCTCATATTATTTGTTTAAATATTAAAACACTTAAGCATATGTATATGTTTAGTCAAGAGAGAACTCACCTTTGACTTCACAAGCCCGACCCAAGTCTAGCCGAGTGGAGCCGAACATAACCGAGCAGAACAGACAACTTCAAACGACAATGGACCGTTATTAAAGTCGGAAATTCCATTCAACGTTATTCAAATTGGATCTCTCGCGATAGATAGAGAAAAAGAGAAGACTGAAAAGCCTTTGTCAATCTCTTCTCTCTCGTTACAGTATTACGAAGCTCGTTTTACGAAGCTCGAACGAGCTTCAATTGTCTGTTCGTTTTGTGGGCATGAGGTGAATCGGGACGATTATTGCATTCACGCTCGTTCACGCATAAGGGAAGAACATTCGACTGTAGCACACACACCTCAGAATCAGCTCAAATAGCCTCAGACAGGCAAAACATATATTATAGACTGTATTAGTGATGACGTCAGATTAAATGGCGGACGAGCTATCTGACTCCAAACAACTTTTTGAAACGTCACTATTTAAAGTAGTAATTGTATCATTACAATACTTGACATCAATTTAATCAACTTATTTTTCACTGTTTCTTTGTTTAAGGCTGGTCCACACAGATTTTTTAAGCATAAGATTTAAGGTTTTAAGGCGTTGTTTTAAGAACAACAATGAAAACAATGTCTTAAAACTAAAACTTTGTGTGAACGCCAGTACGTGTTTCCTATGATCCAACTTTACGACTACGCGTTAAACCTTAAATCTTATGCTTAAAAAATCTGCGTGGACCATCCTTTAGGAAAACGAAATATCTGAACGGATAACCCTCGCTACAATGTTTGCAAAAACAAAACTATGTGTCGACTGTCAACTGTCATGATTGTTGGGAGTCACAAATACGGTTCGTCATTGGTTGACACGGGAATCGTGACGTCACACTAATATACTCTCTTATGTATTTAGGCCCGGTATTATGAACTTCAGATACATATTTATAAGGCTACTAACTTGTGTTCACCATGGAAACAACCAATGGGAAGCCTGGATGACATGGTGAAAACAAGTTAGTAGCTTACTTAATATTTATCCAAAGTTTATAATACCGGACCTAAGTATGAAAGCCATAATTTATACATCCCATTGCTAATTCAATATTATTTTTTGTAAACCGATGGTTTTCTTTGTTCATTTGTCCAAGGGACCATTTAGGTAAATATAACACAAATCAATCAATCAATCAATTAATCATTTGAGGCTTATTTTTACATAGTACACCGTTTGTTTTCGTGTTTTTCTGCTTAATAAGAACGTTAAAAGTTAAAACGAAACCGTTTGTTACTAGTAGATAAGTACTTCTTATATTTTTACTTGTTAATTGTTTTTTATATATATATACACACTCAGGCAAAATTTGATTATAACTGCTTATCCCCATCCTTTCGGATGGGACGTAAAGCCAATTGTCCCCTTGGTACTTTTCGCCAGAAGTAGGCTACGTGCCGGTACCAGGCTTCCCCTCCT
This sequence comes from Isoperla grammatica, assembly GCA_945910005.1. Lineage (NCBI taxonomy): Eukaryota > Metazoa > Arthropoda > Insecta > Plecoptera > Perlodidae > Isoperla > Isoperla grammatica. The sequence goes on along the minus strand of OX246744.1, from coordinate 6,977,913 downwards.
CCCTAACTCATAATCATTCATCAATCATCACTCATCAGGCTAAAGAGAGCATTGTGCCCTACACTGGCCTTGATTACAATAAAATAAATAAATAAATACACATATAAGCAAGCTAGACCTTAGACCTGTGTGTTCCCAAGTACTGCTATACCTACTGCTGTAATTATAAAAATACATAAAATAGAGTCAGAAAATAGAAACCAGTGTCTTTTACAATTCAAAATTCAAACAACAACAACAACAACAACGACCATATCCTGTTCGACTGGAGTAGGCCTTCTCTTCTCGAGCTCTGATTGGTTCGTCATAAGAAGTTGAAATAAGAATATTATTGTTTATTCCTATTTTTTTTGTTTTGTTAAATAAGTCTGGGATGTATGTTCTGACTTATGCGTTAGAGTTCTATAGTCGGATAAGGCGGCTGTATGCCGAGTTGTATCCTCGGAATAACTAGCTTTATCCACCTCAACCACCAATAAGGTGCTTTACTCGCAAATATCTCTTTGTCTGGTTATTTATTGTTTGTAACGCCGACTGTGCTCGTAGGTCGATAAGCTGGCTTACTTTATAACCGACGGCGACCATTCAGCGGGCCAGGCCACGTTCTCGGAAGAACTGGGGTGTTCTTTTGTAATTCCTAGGGCGTGTCTTTTGTGTGGCGCGGTCCTTGGATCGTGCCCGGCGGGGGTACAATTCTCTCTTTCTTTTTGTTTCTCTCTCTCTTTCTCTTTCTCTCTCCTGTATTAACATGTGGTTATAATACATGTTTGTAATAATTGTTGATAACGTGGTTGGATGGTAGAAAATGCCTCACGGGCATTAATCCCGCCATTAATAAAGACGATAATCAATCAATCTCTCTCTCTCTCTCTCTCTTTATCACTCACGATTACTGCTTATTATTTTGAATTTATAACTCTAGTGCCAACGATTTTTAAATAGACATCTGCGTTTGATGGTGAGCTAAATTGTTGTTAACTACATTATTAGCTCCTCCTTTTATATGAATGAGATGTGTGAATGCTTTTATTTTATTTTTACCTTAATACACATTAGTGGTGTACCCGATATATAGCTGTATTCTATTTCTACAACTAATTATTTCTCTCTTTGCAATTTTGTTTAATTAATTGTGTTTATATCTAGAGTTGGATTAAAGAGCCTAATAATCGCAACTTTATTTGTGCATATATGTAGACATCTACATGTTTAAACAATTTTTATATATTTTTAACGTTCACAGTTACAACTGATTTCAATGGGGGACATTAAAATAATTTATTTATCTATGTCTTTTTCTCTCTCCCCCTCCCCCCCCCCCCCACTCTTCCTCTCTCTCCACCCCATTCGACACAATGAACCAAACAAAAAGAAGAATACCTCCAATGCTGACTTGAATTACTGAAGATATTTGATGTCTCACATAAAGCTCTCCTGTCTCTCTCTCTCTCTCTCTCTCTCTCTCTCTCTCTCTCTCGCTCTCTCTCTGTCTCTCTCTCTCTAATGCCAGCGTGTCCGAGTCTGCAGGCACTAGAATCCCTTATCTCCCAGAGTTACAACCAGCTAGTCAGCTGTTTTCCACGTCTCAACGAACCTACGAACGGATGAACTGAAAATAAAGTACTAAATGGTTTTTAGGGGCCGATTAGGGGGCTATTGTTTGGCGCTAAGAAGTGGCTCCTTCGGGGATCGAATCTAGGACTTCCTTCCACTTAGCGAGGGCTCGTTTAGCGTAGAGCTACACTCTGACTTCACAATAGCCAGGTTGTGGATTTGCTGACTAGGCGGGATTCTTTCACAGGTCAAATACGTCATATTGTAAATGTTTTATGCAGTTATCACTGAAGGGTAGATAAAGATACACTAAAGAGCAATGTATACCGTGATAAGAAATAGTTATAAATAAAAATGAGATAAAAATGTATTGATTTGGCTGTTTTAAAATTAAACTTAAAAAAAACTGTTAGTAATTACAAAAACAATTAATTTAACTACAATAATTACTTTTACAATTACTTACAATATTTTGTTTTTCATTCTGTGATTAAGGGGCTGCCATCCATACCCATACAAACACTCGGACTAAAGCCCTTTCTGAAATTCGTGATTCAAACTGAATTTAATTGGGACACGGATTGTTTTTTAAATAATATATGAACAAATTAAAAAAATACAAAAAAAAACAATGAAACAAAACAAAGAACTATTCCCATAAAAGTAGAATGAAGACGCTCGCTTTGCTTGCTTAATTATTTTAAATGTAATATAATAGAATAAAATTTGTGTTTTCATTTATTGCAGATTATAATTTAAATTGTTAGTATTTATACAAAATTTTATACTCACAGGCTGGGGGACTTTGATTTAAAAATACCTTTAATGTCCAAGTTGATAATGGTATAACATTCTAAAATTCACTTAAAAATCGCGATTGAAAATGTTAAACGCAAGCGAAACAACCGAAAATGTTCATTAAATTTAATTGCGACGTAATTTTCATTAATTTACCATTGGCTGGCTAAAATTGTATTTTTAAAACGTTTGATAATAATATTTAGTTCATTGAATGGCCAGTGGAGTGTGAGTAATGACTCGTCTGAACTGGCGCCCGTGGAACAAAGTTTATATTATATATTAACGTTATTATTTAATTGTGCTCAATGAAGCGATTGTTCAATTTTACAATTGAACGGTTCAGATAACAAGCTTTACCCCTCCTTTCTCCCCCCCCCCTCCCCCTCTCCGGAACGTTCAGTCTATAAATAGAACTATTGAGCGTCACACTGACAGGCAAAGAGTTGATACAATATATACATTTTATGCCAATTATGGAAAGAATCGTTAACAAAATTTGTTTGAATGCACAAGATAGGAATTTGAGTGGGATTTGGCAGTCTCTACTGATTACTAACTGTAGTACTATTATTTATATAATATTAATACACTTAATATAAGTTAAAAGTTCGGACAAATACGGTTAAAACATTTCACGCACTTCTTACCTACTGTGTTATATTTCGGCAACATCCGTCACCATCCTCAGACGCGAGGCTACTTTTCAAAGGCCAGTTGCCTCGCGTCTGAGGATGGCGACGGATGTTGCCGAAATATAACGCAGTGGGTGAGTAGTGCGTGTAATGTTTTAACCATGTTTGTCCGAACTTTTTACTTATATTATCATCTTCCGGTTAATGAGTCCTGTTGTATGTTATTAATACACTTTTTAAACATATTTGGTAATGTCAAAAATATAGTTTTCGCCTTAGATCAGAATCTTTATTTTTAAATAAAATCACTTTGTGTTTAGTAACAGCTTTGTCAGTGTGACAGCTTTCGTCAGAATCTAGGTGAGTCATTAAATTATATTTCATGGAAATATATTTATGAATTAATAAAGCACTGCATATTTACTAATTTAAACACTATTTTAAACATGTCTACAACGTGTGTACCATCCTTAAATGTATATTAAACAAAGTAGTTCTCCATTCTATATAAACTCAACCACGACGCCATTTTCCTCGTCTATTAGCTACAAAATGGCGGCGTAATGCCGTAAATAACACAGTTCGTCTCGAGCCGTCCGTTGTTTATGTTTTAGATAGAGTTTTTCTGTTAATTACATTTCAATCCGCCCGAAGGCGAAGCGCTGAAGTCAGTCAGTCAAGAAGACGGAGATGTTACAACCATGTTTCGGCCACCACTCACGCTCAAACATAATTGGATTTCACCCGACGATCTGTGAAAACTCGCCCGAAAATATGACGAGGGAAATTTTCCTTCAGTAGCTAAGTAATTAATTTACTTTGCGATCTATTAATTTAGTGGAAATTTTTTTAAATGTTGGCAGTAGAAATAAAACCTGTCGTAAAAATATTCTGAAAACTATTATTTACCTCGTGATAGACTAGTTTTTAAGTTGGTAATTATGACGTAATTACAACGTAAGTTTGTGTCATTCGTCACGAGAAATTTAGCGAATAGGAGTTTTGCATGTTGTAACTATGTCGTTCAACGGTTCAAGATGTTAAATCTTAAGCATGCGAGGGAAGAATGATGTTGAGAAAGTTGAGGGTTTCGTGTTGGCAGAGTTTTTCAAGTTTTATTTTAGCTGCACAAACATCAAAGGGAGAGTAAAAATGTAGATACATAAAGTGTGTTCCGTACTTTCTAAAGTACCGTTTGAAACATTTTCGCGATGTATATTTTAATTAAATGAAATTCATGTAGCATATTTCAATCTACTTGAAATGCATCCATTTTGTTTGTTTATAGTTTCTTTGATTTCAAAGCTCTTTGCCTTTGAAGGAATTTGTACTACCTCTTTCCTTGTTGTGCATCTCTTTCCGGTACGTTATTCTTTGGAACATGTTGGATCACTACCATACGTGTTTGTAGAAAAATACAAATAACATTTTAGTATTCCATTTATTATCAATTTATCACAATGCACTTGTATGCAGTGTTAAACACTTTTGAAAAGCCTCTATAAATAGCTTTAAATACACACAAACGTAGTTTGTTTGTTGTAAAATTTATGTCTCGACAATTTGTACCAGTCCAATGTTGCCATTATGTTGAATAGTCTTGGGAAATTCTCGTAATGGCAGCCATTTTTTTAAAGAATGTTTTGACGCTTTCCTTATCTTTAAATATTAAGATGATTTATTCATACAAACGTTGTATCTTGAAGCGTCGAGGTAAAGAGAACAATCAAGCTGAGGGGGGGGGGGGGGATAATACAGGGGAGGGCCAACAAGTTGGGAAGTATTTCTGTTTTTATTTTATTTTCTCGTCTAAGAATAAAATTTATTTTTATTGTTATTGGTCGGAGTATTATTACCGTTTTATCTTGCATTATCTTTCATTGTTATTACCCATCTAAAGAAAAGTGCAAAACTCTTGAAAAGTCATCAAATCTGTTTTAATATACGGACATTTTCCAGGGTGCTCTTTTAGAAAGCGTTCCTCCAACCACATAGTTTAATAACATAAAAGGAAAGTACAGGAGTTTGTGATGGAATGAAATAACACACACTTCATCATTGCACATGTTTAATACTGTTAAATTTCAAACAATATTATAAAAATAAATTATTTTTAAATAATAACGTACATTTTACAATTAAATATTATATATTAAACGATTTCATAAGTACATTTTCATTCACAACGTATCGCATTTAAATTGTATCATTTTACCTAGTCCCTCATTTTACACAAACTTTCTGTTAGGAACTGATTCACAACTCTGAAATAATATAACTTGGATTAACAAGGGTGTTCTTTATATGATTTATATTTATACAAAAATAAACAATTAACTTTTCTCTACATTTCTATAAATTTGCCGTCACAATCCTCTTTACATTTTGTATTAAAACACTCCGCCACTCTAAATCAAAAGTTTGTTTTTCTCAAACAGTGAATAGAGTTTTAAAGACCTTCTCAAAAGTGGCCCCACTGGTCGACACCGGCTATTTTGCAAGCCAAGGTTTCTATAGAATAAATTGACAAGAAAGATGACAAATTTTAACAACGAACCTGTATAAGAACCTTAACTAGCCACCTTTTCTGAACTTATTCGCAAAATTTTCAAAATGGAATTAAACGATGAAGAAATGTACTTCGTGTGTAAATGAAGAAAACATCGGTATTGTCAATTTGAGCTAATCGGAATATATTTTATTTCACTAATATACTGGTCACGCCGTAAGAAGGGAGGCGTCACCTAAAATTCTGAGAAAAGACGGTCGCTCCACACGGTCTATTTCAACGATATTAAACTCGAGATTGCCCGATACCTGCATTGTTGTTGTCCACTGTATTGACTGCACCAACCGTGAATGGAATGCGATCCCACCACGTCTGACAACATGCGGGCGATATTATCACTACAATACCCGAGGCAGGAGAACGGTATGCAACCAGATTTAGGTTGGAAGTTGTCACACGCGTCACTTCCCTATTACATAATCCGTGACGATAACACCTTGCAAGTTAACGCGACGCGACTATAGAATCAATAGGCAACACGCGTACGATTTTTTTGTTAAACCAAACACTTAGTTTAATAGTATCAGATACAAAAAGTATATTAATGCAAGTCCCAAGTAAAAAATAAATTTTTAAATAGGTTTAATGTGGTCGCATTTATTGAAGTTTAAACTCCGGGATCTGAAACGCGTACAGGTGGCTGTGACGCAATGATTCTGTAGACGTGGCGTAACAGACCAATCGCTGAGGCGGTGAGCGTACGCTGAACAAAACCATGACGTCAAATCCACTCTACATGGCGGCGGCTCGTTTTTCGCGCCCTTTTATTATCGTTACTAAACCAATTATTTTGAGGCATAGACTGATCCGTTTTTCAAAATTCAAAGACACAAAATTATTAAATGAGAGACAAGGTATTTAAAAATCGATTAAAATTTTCATACGCGTGTTCCCTATAGAGTCGTCAATAATTTCTCATTGCAAATAACCAGTGTTGATACAGTCCTTCCACAGAAACCTTGTGGATCTGACGTCATAGACGCGAGGGAGGCATTGGCCAACCAAATGTCAGTATTTAAAAAAGCTACCCACTGATTGGCTCCTACTCACTCATCTATGACGCCAGCATCCACAAGGTTGTTGTGGAACCACATGCCATATGTAGGGCCACTGTACCTTACACTTATTCGCCTACAATCATGAATTTGTTTCTCCAAACTATGACTAGTATCTCCACACCACTACTCCAAGATGCGTGACGTTATTATGAATCACTTTACATAGTTGTTAATGAACGTGTCTTTATAATTTATAATTCGTATTCAATTAATAAATTGTTTACTTTTTAAAGAAAGTTAACGAATCGAAATATTTGTAATCTAGGTTTGAGGTCAATCTGTCTTTTAACGAAGTAAATGCCAAGTTTCACAATCCTCAATCAAAACTAGATGTTAAAGTACTTTCCCTTGAAATGCAGATAAAACGAGAATGGTCACGGTACTAATTCATATATTAAATGTCTTAAAGTGGAGATATGCAAGTGTTGGCTATGGGCGGGAGGCTATTTATGAAGATCAGCCATATTTGATTTACATACAAATTCGCATGAGTGACAAGAAAGGACTTATGAACGTCCTAAGATCGTAGATAATCAACACTTCTTATATATTGGCTAGTAAAATAGATAACCATTTACTTACTGTCACTTTTAATCGAATCTAATAGTATGAATATTGATTATTAATTGATTATGAAAATTGATTATTTAACTGTTGTTTTTATCATTTTAAGATAAGTGCGACTGTGGAGACCTTCAGTTTTTAATCTGTACACCTCTGCAAAATTGTGTACACATGTGCCATACACACTGTGCTAGTTTATTTAACTTACAAATTATGCCTTATTTTCTCCTTGTTAATTATAGGTGCAAAGCATAATCTTACCATAATAACTTTTTGTCAATAAACAATGCCTTTTTAATTCAACAAAACATGTCGATTTTGTCCGGTTCTTGCTGACGTTTCTACTTTTAAAATTATTTAATTAAACACGATACATTCAAATGAATAATACACAAAATGATATACATTGTTTCGACAAGATTTAAATAGAAATTTCGTAAAATCATCACTAGTACATCCATGATCGTACTTTGCGACTAGATAGACATTATAGTGACGTCATTGCGGTTGGATAGATATGAACAAGTGTTTTCCTCCGTTGCTATGGCGACATGATTGTGGGCGCAAGTATACATATAGTAATGCCTTATAGTTTGCCATTCAGTCGTATAAAAACATCCTAAATATTATCTCATTGTTTCCCTCTGAACCTTATAGTGAGTATTCACGTGACGTCACATCGGCCATATTGGAGGCCACCTATAGTACTATTTCAAGTTTCATATAGCTGTCAATAGAAAACGAATAATATTGTTTACGGGGAAATATGACAAGTTTGAACACGTATATCCCCCGATAAAGTGTACAAAAATGATAATTGTATGCTTTTGTAAACGATTAAAAGAGTTATCGAGACAAAAGCGTTTGTTTATGTTGATTTTAAGTAATAATAGCAAACCAAAGTTAGAGAACAGTTGAATTTGTATCACACGCCAGCTGAAACATAGTAACAATGAACTACCAATCATATGCCATTGTTGCCTCCAATGTGGCCACCATGCGCAATACATGAATACACCCTATTGTATCTCTTGTGCTTCTAATTAGCCCCATTATTTAACAAATCGTCAATGAAAATTACCATAGTTTTCGAATTTCCCGCCATTCACACCAGAGTAACTCCTTGGTGTGTTTAACCCCCCGTTAGAATAGTCACCGTAATTCACATAACTGTAAGTGTTCACGGGTTTGCGTCCAGATTTGACATCGTTCACACCGGAATCACTTCTTGGTATATTTGATGCTGAATTATAATTTTCTCCGTAATTTACATAACTGTAAGTGTTTACAGGCTTCCGCTCGTGATTGACTTTTACACCAGAATCACCCATTGGCATATTTGACGCTCCGTTAGAACTGTCTCCGTAGTTTACGAAGCTATACGTGTGTACTGGCTTACGTTCACCATTGAAACCAGATTCCCTCATCGGTCTATTTGATCCTGAATTAGAATTTCCTCTGTTATTTCCCAAACTGTAAGAATACTGAGGCTGTGCATTTGATTTTCCACCGTTCATAACATGTTCACCCCTTTGGGTGTGTGATGCTGCATTAGAATTAGAATTCCCTCTGTAGTTCCCCATACTGTAACTGTACTGAGGATGGTGTACAGATTCACTTCCTTGGTTATTAAACGCACCATTAGGATTCATCCCGTAGTTTCCTGAATTTAAATTAAAATCAGAAAATACTGCTGATGGTCCACCATACACGGTCGCCTCATCTCCTGGTAAGTCAATGAATGGACCCTTGGAAATCCACCCATAGGTCCCCATACTGTAAGTCTCACCATTGTTACTCCCTGAGCTTCCACTCCCTTGTTTTGCTCCCTTAGAATGGCCCCCGTTGTTTACCGCACTGTTTGTGTTCACCGAATAACCTCCTGATTTAACCGCATTAACTCCCTTCGGACCGCTATTAGCAAAGAACTCTAAATTCTCCCATCCGCTTAAACTTGGTTGCACACCCGGGTTTCCCTGTGTAGATTGTGAACTACCTGTTGTTGATCCTCTTTGCCCGTTGTTACTAGTACCTATATTATTTCTATATCCTTGACTCACACTTTCTGATCCCCTTAAACTCTCCGTTTCTCCTTCAAAACGTGTGTCTTGATGCTTCGTCCCCATCACTGGACTAGTCATGCCACCTGTTGAAGTTCCCCATTGTGATAAGGCGCCACCGAATCCTCCATTTTGTTTACTTCCTGCGTTGGCATAGATTTTATCTGGATGTTGCTTGACTTTCACGTATACCGGTTTTACTTCAGATCCTGTGCCTTGATTCTCCATCCCCTTTACTGGACCACCAAAACTTCCTAATTGCCACGTAGATCCTCCATTTTGTTCTCCGAGACCACTGCCTCCGTTTTCGTGTTCATTGACTTTTGCGTAACCAGTTGCCCCGTCAAACCAACTACCTTTATGATATGACTCGGGTTTTGGTCCATTTTGGTGTTTCCAATCTGGAGCCGAGCCTCCATGCCCCTGTACATTCCCTATTGGTCCTTGAGAACTAATACCTTGATTGACATTACTTTTGATCGGGGTTTGTATAGCTTTCACAGACCCCACATCACCTTTAAACCAACTGCCTTGATTTGTAACAGGTGTTTGCGGACGTTTTAAACCGCCATTTAAATGTGTCCCTTCCTGATAAGTTACTCCATGGTCTACAAATTCTTGAGTCTTTCCTTTTGTAGCTTTCAAAGCACCAGCTGGATTATGCCATCCTTTTTTAGAGTCTTGAACACCCAGTGAACTGCTCCCTCCGTTAACATTTCCACTATTCACGTTACCGCGGGTAAATTTACCAATTGCTTCGTTTACCCAACTGTAACTCGATTCTGCAGGCTCTTCGGCAAATTCGTTTCTTCCTTTCGTGGCATCCGAACTACTTGCTCCATTGTTCCAGCTATTCATAGGTCCTCCAAAAGCTTTTACATTACCAGTTTGCTCTGTCAATACTTGTCCTTTATTATTTGAGCTGCTTTGCTGTTCAGAACCCCCTCTTAACTGTTGGAAATGTCCACCATGATTCGTCCATACTTTATGTGGAGTTGCAGTGACTTTTGTATTATCAGTTTCATCTCCTGAACCACTTGATGGGTTTCCCCGAACGTTTGTGTATCCTCCAGGATTGGATAAGATATTCTGTTTCCCTTTGGACATAACGTAAGCGTTCCCAACGCCAGATGTTCCACTATTGTATGTGTAACCATTCTCTTGATTTCTCCATCCTGTATTCAAACCTACTGTTGATCCAGAATTTCCTTTTTGCACTTGATATTTAGTTTCTTGAGTTTCCAAATCTTTATGTGTATTCCAAACATTATGGGATTTAACTTCTTCACGTACTGGTATGCCAGTCATCATGGCCTTCCATTCATTTGTCCCTTGATTGCTACCAAATTTAGTTGAACTATCATCTGATGCTTCTATTTTCACTCCTTGGGATTTATATACCTTGTTTTGATTACCGTGTACTTCAGAATTTTGATTTTGATATACAAATCTATCTCCGTGATATTTCTTACTATCATCGACGCCTTGCGTCAATCCAGAACCAATATTGTACTGTGACGACCTTAAACCGGTTCCTAGACTATCTTTAGAACCCTGCGAGTTTCCCTGATTTTTCCAACCATTTGCTTGAAGTCCACTGCCTCCAATTGGTCCCGAAACTCCCTTTTGACTGTTCCACGTTTTAGTTTGGTCTTTTACCACAGTAGGACGGGGCTCCTGCTGATCGAAGGTGTTTTCTTGATTATTCCAGTTTTGATTTCCCCATTTGGAAACCAAAATTTTGCTTTCTTTGTTATTCCTTACGTTCTGTTGTCCTTCCAAACTCCCTTTTTGTCCATTTTGCACCTCCTCTTCGTTTCTCCATGCGTGACTTGAACCTCCGCTGACATATGACGGTCTTGAGCTACTTCCAAACGCTCCTGAATCAGTATTTTGACCTTGAGAATTTACCCCTTCTTGTTGAGCCCACTTCTTCTTTCCTTCTAAACCACTTGTTGGATTTTTCCAAACGGGTGTAGATGCTCCAAAACTCTGCGGGCCTCTCTCCTGCGTTTTTAATAAACTTTCAGGCCTTGAAGTACCAAATTCTGGTTGACTCCATCCATTGTTTGAAGTTTTGAGCGTATTTGTGCCTTTCGAAGCTTCGTTTTGTCCATTTGAAGCAATTCCTTGTTCGTTTCCCCCATAATTTGAGGTAAATAACGAGAAAGCTTGACCAAAACTTCCTTTATTTTCCTTCTTTTGTCCCTTACCCAATTCTTCTTTCACTCTGGAGACGTATTTCTGACCAACTTCTTCTTGCTCAGGTCTTTCAGTCACTTCATACACACCTTTATGCCAATGTTGTTGAACCTTTTGATCTTGTGCTTCACTTGCTGTGTTTCCCCAGCTATTATAGTGATCTTTATTATTCTTAAAACCCCCAAACTTCCCCTCGCCAACTTCCAATGTCGTACTTAACCAGTTCTTCTTTTTCTGACTATCTCCAGACTCCACAACTTTTTTCGGCTGGTTGTGATTGATACCGTAGCTTTCCTGGTTGTAGCTTTGAAACGAGATTGCTTCTTGTGGATGTTTACTCACTTTGACATTGTTTTCACGGCCTTCTCGAAACTGACCTCCAAACTCACCGCCTTCCGTGCTCTCGTAACGTCCACTGCTTGTGACACCTCCAGCACCGCCTCCATAATTGGAATTGTAGCCATTTCCAGCGCCTTCTTGATCGATTGTTTGTCTTGGCAGATTGCCGGCGTAGACTGTCGCGAACAGGACTGCGCAAATCTGTAACAAATAATTTTATGTTCTTATCATTTAACCTGTACATGTGCTGTGAGTCCAATGACTAGTACAAATGGTAAACATATTAAGAAAACACACAAATTGAGCGTAAATTAGTCTCTAGAAAACCTTTCAAACTTCAGGTATATCACCATACGTGGACACTGTGATTAAGGTTGGTCTACACACTTTCCTAAGATTTAGGAATTCAGACTATATTTTTTTGACTGTTACTTAGGATCGCTACCATTGGCCGGATTTATAAAACGTCGCCTCTCATTGGCTGGGCTAAGAATTTTAGGTATCAGAGCTAACGTTGCTATGGTTTCCTTAAATCTGAAATGTTAGGAAAGTGTGTAAGCGCCATAATACCAAAGATTACTGAGTGGAGAAGATGTTTCATCGCTGCGCGAGTTTTTTTGAAATTTTCTAAGTCTCACCACTAGTTCGAATTCTGACCGCAAGGAGCGCTAGCCCTGCACGTTCGACCAAGGTCCACTAAATCCCCTGGCGACTACTAGCGATCTAGTAGACCTTGCGTTTGACTTTGTTACCGTTATCCAAGGTCTACTAGATCGCTAGTACGTGCCAGGGGATTTAGTGGACATTGAGTTTTAAACTTTGGAAGAGCGACTCTTGCGGTGAGAATTCGAACTACACGTCGGACTTAGAAAATTTCGCTCAGACACGCGCAGACGAATTCCCATATGGATGAAATATCTTCTCCACTCAGTAATCTTTGATAATACTTTTGGCTTGATTTGATTTTGTTAACCCTTACATCTCAAACAAGTAAGTCTTAATATGAATGGATGTCATCATTTTAACCCGACAGCGCAGTTTTTTACTCACGGGTAATTCCACAAAAGAATGAGATTGACATAGAAAAGTAAACTAAATTATAAAAAATAATGTAGGATATATGGATAGGCTGAACTAGATATGAACAAGAGCAAAGTATGTCGTAAAAATGTCAAACGAATGGATGTAGAACTGTTTCAAAACAATTCTCGCGGATTAAAAACATGCCAATTCAATTATTCCCCCCCCCCCTCCCCCCTCCCATTGTTCTTCTAATTTTTCAACTGTCCTCATATTTTACTTGACCCACCACACACACAACAACACTTTGTACAAAAAATAAATCGCAAAACCTTCCGACAAGTGTTTTTTACTTTTTCTTTGATAATCGTGTTGTAGGGGACCCGTTCTTCTGTAAATTGTTCAACTGTCCTCATATTTTACTTGACCACTCAAACAACAACACTTTGTTAAAAAAAAAAAATCGCAAAACCTTCCCTCAAGTGTTTTTTATTTTTTATTTGATGACATTTGATGATGATGATGTAGGGGACCCGCACTTCTAGTAATTTTTTAACTGTCCTCATATTTTATTTGACCACTCACACAACAACACTTTGTTAAAAAAAAAAATCGCAAAACCTTCCCCCCAAGTGTTTTTTTATTTTCATTTGATGATCGTGTTGTAGGGGGCCGATCACTCAAACCTCACTTTGTCAGTCGTGACAGAGTAATGTATTTGTCTCCCTCGAGGGTGAGTATAAGTGTGAATGTGTGAATATACGGTGCGCATTAGTCATATTTCGAGGACGGCTCGAGTTCACCGCAATCAAATAGTAAATACAGGGTCATAAATCGTTTATGTGTAGAGTGTGACTGTGAAGGGGTTGGGTCAAGCTATGACGTCATTGATAGGAGTGAGGATGGGAAAACGCGTTTTTAATCCTCATTTTAAAACAACGTTTTAAAGGTAAATACGCTCCCTCCCCCTCGACACGAAAAGTGTTGCTTGTTATAAATTAATTAGTTTATTTATATGTTCTACTTATTTTAATTTTTTTAAATTTTATTTATTTATATATTTATTTATTTAATGTCTATCCTATTCAGTTATAAAAAACTGATTTACAAAGGAGGACCTTATTTACAAAGGAAGTTGTTTTCTTCATTGAAATTATACTTTTTAAGTGGTTATACCGGGCATGCCATATATGGCTGATTGATGACAGTGCCGATCAAAGAATGTCGGCGGCTATAAAGTGGGAACAGAAATAAACCCACTAGACCATCGAACCACACAAAAGATAATCAAATTGCAAATACTCGTTATTGGTTTAATTAAATATTCTATGCAAACAAAGCGTAATCTTGTTAAGTGTCATTGTCCTGTGTGTAGAGTGACACAACTCATTGGCAGATGGTCATATTATGATGATAGAGAGTACTTTAGTAATATTATTATTATTTGTGTAGGTAGGTACCACTTTCATTTTGTTCAGCTAAACTAGTTTTATAAGTATGGTTATGAGTAATAAAAATTACAATTATTTGGAAATTATGGTACTCTGGATATTAAAACAACAAAAAGTTGCCGTAATTTAGTGATATCTTGAGAGTGATACACAATATAGAAAAAGTTATTATTAGCCAGATTGTAGCCACAAAGAAACTAAAAATTGCATGAAATTTTTTTTAAATATTTTAATCTTTACGGAAGCAAATAGATGATTTTCAGAATTGATTTAGAGGGCCGTGATCATTTCTATCTAAGGCTCCTTCATAGAGCAATGACAACAACGCTCAACAATAACAACTAGTTTCAGGTGCATTTTTCATTGTTGTACATTGTCGTTGAAGATCTAGAGGGTCGTGATTAATTCTATCTATGAGGCCTAGATCAATTCTGAAAAAGTCTTATAATGAATGAAAATGTAATAGTTAACCAAAACAAACAACCGTAGTGATTGCAATGAATAGGAGATTTTGTTAATCTAGTTTAAATTATTTCTTATGACAAGTGAAATGAGTTGGAATTTAATTTTTTCGTTCTCAATTCAACTTCCTATTGCTTAGTGGAAAGAATCTTAATTAAGTGTCTTGTCAGGTTTACTTTTTATTTTGTCTTTTTTTTTTTTATTTTGTCTATCTCCAAGTCATGCAATTTGTCTTACTCGCACTTTCTGAATTGTTTACGATCCCCCCCCCCCCCCCCCCCCTCCCCCCAAGGACCAGTTTTTCGTCTTATTTACACCGTTTGTAATTATTTTCGCGTGTTAAGACGAGCATTAAGTAACTGTAATTAAAACACTCAACTATCTTAGACCCGCCTAGGTTCGTGGGGAAATCTCGAGTTTTCACGCGAAAGTTTTACATTTTTAACTTTACCCAAGCTTGAACATTAAAGAAAATCCAGGCATATGACATGTTTTTCAACTGATCTGTATTCAATTGGAATATGCACTCTTTCATCGTTGCCAAATAAAAATACTAAATAATAATAAATAAATATAAAGTTGATAGATTCCGAGAGTAATAGTTAAAATATACGCACATTTTCTAGAAACGTTGATGATGGCTGTTTAAATGTATAAAGTCCCGTTTACGTTTCGAGTAACCGTTCACGAAAATGTTTTTTTTTTGTTATTGCAATATTCGTAAAAGTAATAACCTGAGCCCGGATTGACTAGAGGTCTTAAGTCTTTTTTTCGTCTTTTCTCTAAGATCGGCTTAACTTTGCACCTCATGTAAAACCAGACCCAGGTTACATGAAGAAGTTACTTATTCCTGGTAGAAACAAGGACACAATGACCATTCCAATGATTTGTTTTAAAATCTGTTTTCATACATTTTCCTGGATTCACAAGAAGTTGAAAGTTATGCCGGTCTTAGAGACTTAGGGGCAAGACAAAAAAAGACTTAGGATCTCTTGTGAATCCGGGCCTAGATTATTTTTTCTAATTAATGAGTATAAATTTAATTTTAAATTCACATGCATTGGTGTCTAAATTCGTACATTCTTAAGGAAATACTCAACTCCTTAAGAAATACAAACTCAAATATTTATAGGTTGGATTAAGATTATCATAAATAATGGTAACATTAAGATTTAGTAATAAGCTCAATCTTATGTACGAATAAGGTGATTTGACGACTCTTATATGTATTATTCAATGTATATATCAATTGTAGGAAATAAAATACAATACAAAACAATTCAAAATATGCTCTATTTTAGAAAGGTAAGTTTATCGATGATAACGCTAGACAAATACCTAAAATTTCCCGTCGTGCATTCTATACAAAGTTCAAATGAAAATTTAAAATATCCATGATGTTATGTGCCGACGTGATTTTGTATACATTCATTTTTTTCGCAGCAAGATATACAAACTGACTTCACAACTTCATAAATACACTTGTGTTAGACTCCACTCTCCGCATTGTAAAGCAGTGCTTTGTATAATATATGAGGGTATTTCTGTACACCATTGTGATTCGCCCAACCTGCTGTACAAAGCGTGTTTTGTATATAACAACTTGTCTATATAGAGGTCACGTTGACAAACATACGTAGCTCACTGCTGCCACTATCAACCAAATTTAAAGTTTCTATATTTTGAAGGTTACAAGCCGGGACAGTCAAAGGGTGCGCGCACAAAGGAAGCTGGTTACCTGCCTCCTGGTAACCGGCGCGTGCAAACGGATTTATTTCTTAGGGGAAAACTGAACGATGGCCAGCTTGAACCTGTTTCTATTGTGCATAGCTGCACTTGAAAGCATGGTAGCATTTATGACGTAGTTCAGCGTTGGCTACCGGCCCTGAACTACGTCATGAATGTTATATACCATGCTTTAAAGTGCATCTATGTGTACAATAGAAGCAGGTTCTAGTTTGCCGCGTTCTGTATTCCTCAGTTCAGCTTTTTTTGGCCGATTCCCATATATTTTCCCGCGCGGCAAGATGATGCGTGGTGACCAATCACAGCGTTTTCCGTCGCGGTGCTGCCGCGCGGCAAGAGTTGAGCCAAAGTGTTGATTGGTCACCGCACAAGAGACATGGGAACCGAGCACAACGCAGTCTCTCGGTATTGTAAACTACAGATACATACTTAGAAGGCTACTTGTTTTCACCATGGGAACAACCAATGGGAAGCCTTGAAAACAAGTTCATAGCTTACTAAATATTTATTCGAAGTTCATAACACTTGGCCCAAGGGTGCTAGATAATTTAAAAAATGGCGTCGTGCAAATAAATTCACACGTCTCTACCCACGAATTATTTCCTTTAGTTTAGTCTAATGTCTGCAGTCTTGTATTCAGATTCTGCACTACGAAGTGTTCTGCATTGTGTAGTGTTCTGCACCGTAGCGCGCGTTGGTTTTATTAATCAGTGTTCAGTGTAGCGTTTAATATCCTCTCAACGGTGTTTATTAATTGATATCAGAGCGGCACGAGGCATTCATTCGTACACTCTCATTCGTACACTCTCATTGAACACTCTCATTGAACACTCTTATTGAACACTCTTATTGAACACTCTAATTGAACATTCTCATTGGACACTCTCTTCGTACACTGTCTTCGTACACTCTAATCGTACACTCTCATTGAACACTCTCATTGAACACTCTCATTGAACATTCTCATCGAACACTCTCATTGAACACTCTAATTGAACATTCTCATTGGACACTCTCTTCGTACACTGTCTTCGTACACTCTAATCGTACACTCTCATCTAACACTCTCATTGAATACTCTCATTGAATACTCTCATCGAACACTCTCATTGAACACTCTCATTGAACACTCTCATGGAACATTCTCATTGAACACTCTCATTGAATACTCTCATCGAACACTCTCATTGAACACTCTCATTGAACATTCTCATTGAACACTCTTATTGAACACTCGTTAAACACTCTCATTGAACACTCTCATCGAACACTCTCATTGAACACTCTCATTGAACAATCTCATCGAACACTCTCATTGAACACTCTCATTAAACACTCACATTGCAAACTCTCGTTGAACACTATCCAACATTTTATCTTACTCCATATATTATATGTTTAAAAAACTATATGTTAGCTGTGGTGCCTGAAGAATAATATCGATATTTTGTCAATCATGACCTGTCCAATAGTTACATAACCATTAGGCCCTACTACCGTACCAACCTCGATGAATATTCCGAAAAAACTTAACGTAACAACCGTAAATTAATCCCTCAATAAATTCCCAACCTGTTCAAATAGACGTATTGTATAAGTTTTTACTCATAAATTTAAAAAATTCCGCGTTCGTTCTCAGATTAATGTAACTATCCATTATGGTTTCAGTTTTAGTTTAAAAGTTATACTTTATTCTAGTCTATACTACTTTGGCTTTGTTTTGCTTTTCAACTTTCAAAGGTATATTCTTTTATCAGTTATGTAAAAGACAAGAGTTTCAAAAAGTTAAACTCGTATTAAAAAAGATTATATGCATTGTATCACGCAAAAGTGTATATATGATTGTCGAAAATTATTAAAATAAGCGTTTGCATATTCTTTTCACGGTCTGTTGGACATAATTAATAACAACACCAGTGAAAACAATTAAAAATTAGTTCTAGAATTTATTTTAACGAGATTCGTTGATGCATAGCAAATCGTTCTCTAACTGATTGTACACACGTTTTTAATTAATTGTTTCTTTTTCTTTTTTTTCTATAAATATCTAGGTAAAAGTACTAACTGTGCCACAGAAACCCAGATGCGAGACATGTTTAGAAAACGATTATTTCTTTTTACTCTCTTTGCTTGGACATGTACGGAAGGCTCAAGTTTTAGCACTGTAATGAACAGTGGCAACTGGTAATCATAAGACAGTTATAAAAATGCAATCAAGTATAAAATATTATGTAAACACCGGTTTTGCCTGAGTTTGAGTAACTTTCAGTGACATTAAAATATTAATACGGAAATTTACTTTACATTAGTTTCGTACTAGGTGTTTTACATTAAATGAATTAACGACAACCATTCTAATAATAATAATAATAATAATAATAATAATAATAATAATAATAATAATAATAATAATAATAATAATAATAATAATAATAATAATAATAATAATAATAATAATAATAATAATAAAAAAATAATTATTTTATTATTATTAATAATAATAATAATTATCATTTTAATAATAATAGTAATATTACTATCGACATCATTAATATTAATACTATTATTTATTATTATTATTATCATTATTATTATTATTATTATTATTATTATTTTTATTATTATTATTATTATTATTATTATTATAATTATTAACATTATTATTATTATTATTATTATTGATATTAATGATTTCTTTACTTTTGTGTTTCTGCTTTCTGCTACGAATGTGCTAATTTACGTCTTTTATTTGTATGTGACCCACTGATAAGCCACTAGGCTTAGTGGGATATTAAGTATGCACAAATTGTATTGTACATTGCTAAAGTTTGTAATAAAAAAAAAAAAAAAAAAAAAAAAAAAAAATATTATTATTATTATTATTATTACTATTATTATCAAAATTCATATACAATAATACATAAAGTTATAGTATTAAATAATCGTATTAATTATAATAATATTAATGATGGCAATGATTATTATTATTGTTGTTATAAATAAATAAATAACTAGATAAAATATGAAGTACTCACAATAGGTTTCATGGTAGTGTACAATAATAAATAACTCCTCTACGCATTGAGCTACACAATAGACTGATCAACATTATCGCCTCTCCTAGGTTTATATATGACCACCCATTAATATTCCATAAACAACTTTCTTTCTTTCTTCTTTCTTTCTTTCTTGCAAGTGATTCGTTTAACTCAAGTGCATCTCAGCATTGAGTCCAGCCAGCCGGCTATTTGCTGCCCAATTAGCTGTATTACACGCGCCGGTGACTTTTTAGTTTAATTCGAACGTGTTGCACACATCACGTCACATCTTTGTAGCCACATTTGTGACCAAACACTGACGTTGTCATTGGAGAAACAATAGATCATTTGTGACCAAACACTGACGTTGCCATTGGAGAAACAATAGATCATTTGTGACCAAACACTTACGTTGCCACGGAGAAACAATTGATACTTTTTTCAGAATTGATCTAGAAAGCCGTGATTAGCTCTATCTAAGGGTCCTTGATAGTTATGTTAAAGTCAGTTAACATAAATGACTATTGACTATTGATTAAGTGATTTGAACCATAGGCTACACGTGCTGATGTTCACACAACTTTACTTTTGACTTTTGACTATTGACTATTGACAAACGAATTGAAAATATCTTAATTCCTTAGTTAAGTCTTACTCACAGCCAATCATCACGCAAAATTCTTACTCGCAGCCAATAAAACGAGTCATGTTGGTTTTGTGACTTGACTAAGAAATAACCACGGTGGGGTTGTAGTCAATAGTCAATAATCACTAGTCATTTATGTGGACGCTGCTTAAAGGTGCATTTTATTACTGTTGTGCATTGTTGTCATTGAAAATCTAGAGTGCCGTGATTTACTCTATCTAAGAGTCCTAGATCAATGCCTTTCCTGGTATAAATTCTTCGCTTCCTTAGCATTCTTATACCATAGTTCAACTCGTATTATTTACATTTCCGATATTAACTTTTCTCAGAATCATTCCAGGCTCTCAAATCCAATATCTGTTAAATCACTTTCAGCCCTCCTCCCTCCTCCCCCCCCTCCCCCCACTTCGTATCCCGCTTCTTATCGGTATTCATCTTTACTGCTACCTTCAATATATAAATCTTGGCTATATATTTCTTAACTATTCCGTATAGCTTCATAATTAGATCGTTGAAGTGCTAAGTGCTAAACTTGTGCAGGAAACCCGATAGACTATGTTTTAATAATCATTTTATGTGAAAAAGTTTTTAATTAGAAAGGGTTTGAGTTGTGAGAGCAAAATTTATGTATGCCTATACCTCCGCGGGTGGAGACTAAGGTTGGAATTCATAGTCGGCCCCTACACCTAGGGGCGCCCATTGTTACCAAGGTAACAATTGTTTGCATGTTATTTCCCATAAACAAAACAAATCCATAGCAACAATGGGTGCCCCTAGGTGTAGGGGCCGACTATGAATTCCAACCTTAGAAGTGCATTCTATTATTATGTGTATAAGGATCTTTTAGGTCATCGTTTTACCTGTAACCTATAGCTTTATATGGCAGTGGGGAACATCGTCTTGTAAGTTATGTATTCTTGATCTAAAATCTGGTCTACAAAGATTATTAATAAGTTAAATTAGTGATTAAGAGCTTTCGACACAATAGCTCGAACAGCGAAAGAGTTTAAAGTTTTTTATTCGCGAATTATGTGGGACTTTTATCACGATTTACACGGATTGTCTAAAAGATAATTTAAACAAGTTTCAAATTAAACAATTTGAGATTGTATTGAAATTTACAAATTTTTTCCAAGCACAATCAATTTTGCAACCAGTTTTTAGAATATCTGTACATCTGTTGCCAGTGCATATTGTAAAAAGTTTTCACACTGGATAACAATTTCTTGTAACTGAGTTGGTGCATACAAATTAAAACCACAAATCTCTTTCGTTCCTTGCTTTATTTTTTAACTGATTTTTATGTGCTTACAAACTCATAACGTACGTCTGTATTCTCAATTTCCGATGTGTTATAAAATTCTAAAGATAGATGATTAAAAATCTGTAATACTACGCGGGTTTTTATACTTTGACTATTCCGTCGTTTTAAAATCAACTGCAAACCCATTACCGGCACTTTGTTTGCCCGTCACCAAGACCTCCAAAACCTGAGTCCAGTCTATTGCTGTATTTTCTTCCCTTATCAGGCACGTTTTGGTCTGGTTGTTGTTGACATGGAAGTAAGTGTCTGTCTGTTTGTCTGTCTGTCTGTCTGTCTGTCTGTCTGTCTGTCTGTCTGTCTGTCTGTCTGTCTGTCTGTCTGTCTGTCTGTCTGTCTGTCTGTCTGTCTGTCTGTCTGTCTGTCTGTCTGTCTGTCTGTCTGTCTGTCTGTTAGACAGATTTCACAGACAGACAAATAGACAGACAGACAGACAGACAGACAGATACTAACGAAGGATTTTTGGAAATTTTGTCCCTAAAGGGGTGAAAAGGGAGGAGTTGAACAGTTTTTTTAGACTACTTATATTTAATAAAACAAAGGGTGTTACAGACCTGAAAATTGGTACATAGGTTCAACAATAATAATAGGGAACACGTGTTTAACCGTTTTCCAAAATCTAATCAAATGTCTAATGTCTGTCTGTCTGCATGTCTGTGTTGGACAGACACACATACAGATAGACAGACAGACAGACAGACAGACACCAGACAGACAGACAGACAGACAGACAGACAGACAGACAGACAGACAGACAGACAGTCAGACGGGAAGTCAGCTACAGAGCTTTCATTGAAAACATCAGGGGGTCGCGAACCATTAGTAATGCAAGCTAGCGGACTCTGTCTCGATGCAGCGAAAGGCTGAATGGCCAACTAGTTTTATCTAAAGAGCATTCTATCATTCTACTCAACACTATTCACTCCCTACCATTATCAGAATGTACTATCTATCTAGCGAAAGTGTTAGTTTGTATTTGTACTTTAGTTGATTAACGATGAAGTTTACAACTAGGACGTGTAGCTTCGGTCGAACCATATCTATGACATATCGCTGAGGTCGTTAAGGGTAATTCTGTTGGTCGAGGAGGGAGTGGGGAGGGGGGGGGGGGGTCAGATCGCAAACAGGGCCGGAAAGTATTAAGAAGAAGATTGTGAAAGTTTAAAGAGGAAAGATGATGAAGGAAATGAATAAAGAAAATAACAAAATATATTTTATTATGTCATTATGTTTATTTTATTTATTTTGTTATGTAATAAAAATAATAATGTACATACTCATATAACAAGGTCAATTAATAATTTCAATATAAAACATTTAAATAAAGCTGCAACACAAAAATCCATATTTTATGCGGGTTTAAGAATGTTTGACCATCTGCCCAGACGAATAAAAAATATTAAAATAAAAAACTTTCAAAAATTTAAATCTGAAGCTAAAAAATATGTATTTGAACATCAATTGTACAATAAGAAATAATATTTGATAGTTAAAATAATTCGTAAGTTTATTCTATTTTTAATTGATAGTAATAATAAGATAGTAGTGTAAGTGTATGTATGTATGACAATAATAGCTGTTAAACTAAATAAACGCAATCTTAATATGATTTCTAGAGACCTCTTTGCTGGCACCGGTCCTCTCATAAATAGAATTATTGGCCGTGTGCTATAATATATTCAAGAATTTATTTGTGTTTCAATGTAAACACAACTACAATATGTAAATAGAAAATTGAGAAAATAATGGATTTAAAAATAATTTTCGGTACCAAGTAATCTATCAAATAAAAATTACTTATACAAAATTTGAAATATGCCAAATTTTTTCCTAACATTCATTAGATCAAAAGCCAGCTTATCAATAGAGATCTGTACTCACTATCGACAAAGACAAAACAAGTGAGTTGAATTAACACCGATAATAACGTTTCTTTCACACGAAATTCCGATTGACCAAAAAAATAACAGCTCATTTTGTTTGACGTTATCGCTACAAAGTATGTCGTGTCGTGTACCGAATCATGTTAGCCACACCCACAACTACTTGATGGGCCAAACTAAAACTAAAACTAAAACTAGTTACGTTTTGCGAATGTCGATGGAATATCGTATACAAAGTGGTATTGACCGCGTAGATTAATGTACACCTTGTCTAGTGTTAGACTCAGTTTGCCGCTAGAGAGTAGCACTATCGCCACCGTATGAAAACCTCTACGTCAACAACCGCACAAAAGTTTCATTCTAAAATTATGTCTCAAGAATGGGCTTTGAAATCGAAAATTTGAATCAACAGTGCACTGTGGTTTAGTAAGACCTACATACTGAATGCACTTAGTTGTGTTTTACATTATAATTAGTATGTTTTTTATTTATAATTAATTTTATAACTAATTATCGGATTAATATCAAAATAACTACGCTAATAGCTATATCTTATTCAGTCTGTAGGGCTTACAAAACACAGTGCGTTGTTGATTTAGATTTTCGATTTCTTGTTGCAATCTGAGATATAATTAAATAATGAATATTTTCTGCGGTTTTTGACGTAGAGAGACTACCCTTCGCTCTTAATAGTAATAGCGATTAGAAAAGATACTGGGAGAAATTACCTTATAAGGGTATAGACGGGAAAACAGCTCTACCACACGGAGTTGAATAACACAAAAACTTAACCAAATTGTTGATTATTAAATTTTTAATATAACTAGTTTAAATTAATTCCCAACCCATGTCAAAATTATTTTTTACTTAGGATGGACTCTAGCTTCAATTCCCAACCTATGTCAAGCTTCTCTGAACATGGAATCTAATTTTAATTCCCAACCCATGTCAAGCTTCTCTTAAAACGGACTCGAGCTTCGATTCCCAACCCATGTCAAACTTCTCTTACTTAAGACGGACTCTATAGCTTCAATGCGCACACGATATCGTAGAAAGTAAGTTTTTTAACCAACCTGTATACATACATTTCCTTAACGATGTAAAAAAAAAGTGAACAGAAAAACAAAACTAAAATAAGTGAACTTTAATGTTAATTTATAGTATATATTTGCATTTTTATCAAGTTTTGTAAAACTACGAACAGAATTCGACGAACAAGGCAAGAAAAAGATTTCGTGGTTGTTGTCTTTGCATAATATTGTAGTTTAGTTAAAATAAATACACATTTATTTATTGTGTATGATACACAACACATACAAAAACTAAGTTTTAGTTACGGACCTTTTAGTATGTGCTTCGTTGCTACGACGGCTCCAAATTCACTGTTAACCTGTTTAATATCGACAGATTTAAGTTTAAGTTCACGACAGAAGATACAAAAAATAACATAGATGAAACAGAAATTAGTCCCTGCAAGTTAGCGTGTTTTATTGATAACAGTTTTGAAACATCCAAAGCAATTAAATTGTTCAATTTTTAACGACCAAATGTGATTATTTTTAACGATTATATAAATCTAAAAGAAAACTTACAAACTCATGACTTGGAACAGAAATTAATCCCTGCAAGTTAGCGTGTTTTTTTGATAACAGTTTTAAAACATCCACAGCAATTAAATTGTTCAATTTTTAACGGCCAAATATGATTACTTTGAACTATTATATAAATCTAAAAGAAAGAAAACTTACAAACTCATGACCTAAAAAAAAAAACTCCGCCAACAAAATTTACGACTACAATATTTCTTTCAGCTTTTCGACGTGTTTTAAATCGTGCACGTATTTAAACCATCACATCTCAAGGTATTCAGCGCTTGATGGATGTCCGTCTATTGTTGTAAAGTTTCGCCTGTTCGTCCCTCTATGGTACGGCCTGTTCTATATATCATCTTTGAGTAGAGTGCCAGGGTAGAAGGACAACGCTAACGGCTCTTTAAATAAATAAATAAATTCACATTAAGAGTCTACCCACTCAGTAACTAAACTGATTTGCAGTGGGGGACTTCAAGTTAAAGTGACTGAACCAACCCTGTAGGCTTCGAACACCATCGACGAGTGAGCGATAACCAATCAAAGATCGATATTTCAAATACGAAACACATGGATCAGTGATTGGACAGTGCGAACCCCTGCGGATATATGCCAGAATCAATTCAAGGCCCATACAGAAAAGCTTTGAATTTATTTGTCTACCGGTGTTGTTTGAAAGTTTCGCCTGTTCGTCCCTCTGTGGTACATCATTTTTGTTCTGTATATCATTTTTGAGTATAACGCTACGGTAGAGTCACAACGCTAGCAGTTGTTTGTCTACCGGCTCGGAGTAGCAGAAAGTGCGACACTTTTGGCGAAGAGTGGGGGGGGGAGTCAGATGTGGCTATGTCTGTATATGCTATACTAACCCTAACGTATAAGGCTGTGTCTCAAATCGATGTTTTTCGCTAGTCGACTAGCGTAGCTGACTAACCTAACAATTAGTAACAATTAATTATAACAATTGGTAATTGTTGTGTTAGTTGGTGAAGTCGGCCAAAATAGAGATTTGATACCGACCCCAGATCCCTATATCTACTGTCCCTTTGCTGCATGTTGATGCAACGGTAATCAAGAACGACTAGGACGTAAAGAAGTGGATGAAGGAAAGTGGAGGACGTGGAGTGTATTTCGTCTGGCTTCTCCACTTCGATCTGTCCGGCTAGGGTGGCCCTACCAGAAGCATACGCTACCACCGGCTTAGCTCTCGGGATCAACAAAGCATATACCAAACTCCCCATCATGATCGGGAGCAGTTCCAGGGGCCAAATTGTTTACAGAATAAAAACCATTTGTGTATTTACATAAAATGAACGAATTTGATTATTATTATATTTTTTTAAATTTAATTTTGTTTTGCTTTTTGTTGTTATTGTTATTTATAATTTTATTATTATTGATTGTTTGCCTAGCCTAGTTTTATTTAAGGTTCTCCTTTGTAAATCAGTTTTTATAACTGAATAGGATAGACATTAAATAAAATAAAATATAAGTAAAATAAATAAAATAAGAACGCTATTAAATCATCCATTTACAACTTGTATACAGACATGATGTTTACATTTTTCCGTACACAAAGCCGTTGACGTTGCCACTCTACCTCGGCGTGCTACTCAAAGGAATCATATAAGAATAGACAACCCCTTGTATAGCGTGGCGGCATCAGAAACATGCACCGTATTTATAATTTCCGTACTTGTGAGGCTTGCCGACAGCCGAACAAGAAGTTAATCATCAACGCCTGAATGGCCGACTTATTATGGGTCAACTTTTATTTTATTTTTGTTAAGTTGTGGGGGCTTCTACGCCTGGTACTAATTGTGTGGGCTAGGTAGGGCTTAATATCGATATTTTACCATCGCCAATGTCTTATGACAATCATTATTACTATCTCCATTATTATTTTTGTTTCATACATGCAAATAGATGTAGGCCTTCATATAATTTGTATTTGTATTTTTATTTTTTTATTTTGAGTTATCCTTATGATTGTGGACTGTTTTGTGTGGCCCGTTGATCTGGTTGGTTTATTCCTGCTTCAAATTTAGGAGGTCCAGGGTTGGAGTCCCAGTTCGGGTGTAAAGTTTCTTAACTTTGCAATTTGCCTTAATACCTCTACGTCAAAAACTGCTGAAAAGTGTCATTTTTTATATCTCAAGATTGAAACACAAAATCGAAAATCTGAGTAATCATAGCGCTGTGGTTTGGTTAGCCCTACAGACTGAATGATAAATGTATTTTACATTATAATCAGTATGACAGTGATTTTATTTCATTAAATTACTAACGAAATAAGTTTCACGGTAATACTGATTATAATGTTAGATACATTTATCATTGAGGCTGTAGGACTTATCAAACCACAGCGCTATGATTTCTCAGATTTTCGATTTTGTGTTTCAATCTTGAGATTTAATTAAAAAATGAAAATGTTCTGCGGTTTTTGACGTAGAGGTATCCTTCGCTCTTAAATCTTCCTTCTATCTATATGATACTTAGTGTTTGTGACTTTCTTGTAGGGATATGTTTTGCGAAATCGACCGTGAGAGGGCTAGCGTTTGCCCCCCCCCCCCCGCACCCTTCCCTTCACAATCCCCCTCGCGACCCATTACTAAGCTAATTCCTTAGTTTAGGGGCTATTTGTTTATCTTTAGTCATGCAGATAATAAACACATTTATTTTGAATAATTGTTTTATATTAACCTCTAGATTCTTTTTCTTTTGTTACGAACAAATTCGAGTTTTATCTTTCATTAAATAATAACATATCTCAAAGATCTATTGTACATTTGGACATGTATATAATTTTGTAATTTAAACACATCCGCCTACTGATAAAATTGTTATTTATTTTGAAACGCGTAAATTGTTTCAGAAACACGTGATTTTGTTTTAAATTTACATATTTATTTTGAATTATTGTCATTTCTTAACCACTCAATTTCTTATCTATTTTTACGAACAAATTGGAGTTTTTTCTTTCATTTAATAATAACATATCTAAAAGATCTATGGTACATTTTAATGGAAACATATATAATTTTGTTTTTATACAATACGCCCACCGATAAAATTATTATGTATTTCAAAAGTCGTAAATTTTACCAGAAACAAGTAATTTCTTCAAATGATTCAGTGATGTATATTTGTTCTTTGTTCTATTTAATTCTAACCACACCTCTCGCGTTCTGGCGAAAGTGTTTGTTGGTGAGAATTGCAATGAATAAAAAACCTCCTTAATTTCCGCAAAACAACTGCGCCAATTATGTGCTTGCTATTAATTAGCATACGTAATGCTTTACTAATAGCGGCTTTGCGTGTTGTTGTGTTGTGTGGGAGGGAGGGAGGGAGGGAGGGAGGGAGGGAGGGAGGGAGGGTAGGACAACTCACTCTGTGTTGTAGTGAGACGAGCGAGCGAATACATTCATTCGACTCTAACTTGTGCGTTATAAGTGGCCATATATTTTGCCCTGGTTAATTGTAATTATAACTTCCTTTTACTTTATAAAGACTGATATCTCTCTCTCTCTCTCTCTCTCTCTCTCTCTCTCTCTCTCGCTATCTCTCTTTTTTTAATCTTTATCTAAATTTGATCTATTATGTAGCATGTCACTTTGTAATCTCTCTATTGTATATTAGTTAAGTTAACATTCTGAATTTGTATGCACAAATGCATTTCAGAGACTTATATATATATTTTATTCTATATCATGTAAAATTAAGTTTCTATACAATGTATTATATATTTATATATTCTGGTTAGATGTAAGAGAAGGCCACATGGCCTTAATCTTGCCAGATAAAATAAAACACAAATCAATCAATCAATCAATCTCTCTCTCTCTCTCTCTTTCTCTCTCCCTATGTAGCACGCCTTTAAGCCACTAAATATCAAATATCAAATATCTCTCTCTCTCTCTCTCTCTCTCTTGCTCTCTCTCTCTCTCTCTCTCTCTCTCTCTCTCTCTCTCTCTCTCTCTCTCTCTCTCTCTCTCTCTCTCTCTCTCTCTCTCTCCCCCTCTTGCTCTCTTTCTTTCTCATTTAAATCCGACGAAACTGAAATAATTTGTAATTAAAATTAAAATTACCAGAGTGTAATATGCGTTTAAATATATTCAATTCACCCAAATTTTGATAAATTACAAAATTGTATATAATTAATTATCAGTGACAGTAGAAATGTCAAAAAATGGTCACCAACATTCTATAATCCATTAAGTACAAGAATTCCTTATCAGCTACGTATAGAGGAATGGTTTGTCAGGAGAGTTTAGGAGCGTTGGGGGGGGGGGGAGGGGGGGGGGAGTCTGATGGAAAAGCATTGCCCAACCTTGTTCCCCCCCCCCCCAACTTGGTGCAACTTCTTCGTTCAGTCTCTCTCCCCGCATGTTTTTTGTGTTTCTACGTTTGATACGATCATTTCTCTACCTAGCGAGCGAACGTTTCGCCTAAAGAAATGCGCCCAAGTTTTTTACCAGATTCTCCTCAGCAGGAAGAAGAACTACTATTTGTCAACTCTTGTCTTTCAATTCAACTACATCCTCACTCGACCACTGCCGATGGGCTTGTTATTAATTATTGTGCGAAGCTTTGATAATAGTTTTTACTTTCAGCTCTCTATATTATATAGCTCGACTAGATACAAAATATACTCAGCATTCATGTTCGCACAAAATAAGTTTTTGGTTTATTTTTTTTTCATTTGAAGAAACTTTCGTAAGTTTCTTTGATTATAGTTTTTTCTTGCAGCTTTCTATATATAGCTCGACTAGATACAAAATATACTCAGAAGTGGGGTCCGCACAAAATAAGCATTTGCATTTTTTTTTATCATTTGAAGAAACTTTCGTAAGTCATGACCCCAATAATTTTTTCGACGAACGGAAGATTTCAAAAGTCGCATAAATGGACGGTGTCTTCACACAACATGGCCGCCACGGCCATTTTGTGTGCCAAAATAGAATTTTTTTACTTTCTCTGGGCAAATCATTGTTGAAATGGCTCTAACGTGTTCTCCAATATTAGTTTCCTGTTTCTAATAAAATCCTTGATAAAGAAACTCTTTTGTCTCGGCCACTGTTTTTGTTGTTTACATCGACACAAGTAATCATCTTCTTAAACCTTGTCGGGGGGGGGGGGGGGGCATACGTGTTAAACCATATTTCCATGATGTAAACGTAACTATTGATAACTCAACTGTCAACACATATTTTTGATACAAACATATTACTTTCCTATTGATAACACAACTGTCAACATATTTTGTATGTAAACATATTCGTTTCCTAATGATAACTTAACTGTCAACACATATTTTTGATGTAAAAATATTCGTTTTCTATTGATAACTCAACTGTCAACACATATTTTTGATGTAAACATATTCGTTTTCTATTGATAACTCAACTGTCAACACATATTTTTGATGTAAACATATTCGTTTCTTGTTGATAACCCAACTGTCAACACATATTTTTGATGTAATCATATTCGTTTCTTGTTGATAACTTAACTGTCAACACATATTTTTGATGTAATCATATTCGTTTTTTATTGATAACTCAACTGTCAACACATATTTTTTATGTAAACATATTCGTTTTCTATTGATAACTCAACTGTCAACACATATATTTGATGTAAACATATTAGTTTCATATTGATAACTCAACCGTCAACACATATTTTTGATGTAAACATATTTGCTTTTTATTGATAACTCAACTGTCAACACATACTTTTCCCTCCATTCTGGCTGTTGTGATGTCAGAAGAATGTGAATACTGAATACTTCATATCTGTCCCTGTATTCTAATATACTGAAGATATATTACCCCTACGTTAACCTTTCCTACCTGTATTGTTTACGGACGGTTATAATGTAATAAATACAAATGTACGGCATTAATATAGAGGCAAAACCACGAATAACAGTGAAAACAAAAAAGTGAATTATTTCCTCGGCATGGTACATTCATCTGTCACTCATGAACGTAATGTAGATGTCATGTAACAACGTAACTAAAGGCATCTAGTTTTTGCAACGGTCACTTTTTAAGTGCGAAGGACGTCAAAAACCGTGCAAAATTTTTCGTTTTTTACGTTCGTATTTTAATAATATCTCAAGATTGAAACACAAAATCGAAAATCTGAGTAATCATAACGCTGTGGTTTGGTAAGCCCTACAGACTGAATGATAAATGTATTTAACATTATAATCAGTATGACTGTGATACTTATTTCATTAGTAATTTTATAAAATAAAAATCACAGTCATAGTGATTACAATGTTAGATACATATCATTCAGTCTGTAGGGCTTACCAAACCACAGCGCTATGATTACTCAGATTTTGGATTTTGTGTTTCAATCTTGAGATATAATTATAAAAGGAAAATTGTCTGTGGTTTTTGACGTAGAGGCATCCTTTGCTCTTAAATAAAAACAATATGTTTATTTATTGTTTAGCCCATCAGCTACAAGAACTGATTTTCAGTGGAGGAGGATATTATCTCATTTATTACAGTGCTACGTTGCTAAGACAGCCTCAAAATCACTGCATGCACTAGTGTACCATATAAATATAATTAAATGGTTATCATTGGGTGAAAATTAAATAGTTAATTGTGATTAAATTACATTGTTATTAAAAACCGACCCGTTAAAATATTTGAAACTTTTTATCCAAGCATGTCAAGTGAATTTATCACATTTTCAATATTGTGTAGAGTTCTCAAAATATAACAGCTCACATATACGATTACTTTTAATACCTTACTTTTCCGTAGCCTAAAACATACAAGAAAATCGGAAAGGTCAGTCGCTTTAAATTAAATGTCTTCACTGAAAATCAGTCACATTACTGAGATGGGTAGACTCTAAATATAAATTTATTTTATTTCATTTCTAACCCATCATAACTGAGTACGTGCAATAGATTTTATATTATTTTCCCTTAATTTCATTTCCACATACAATCTCATAATAATTTCCCGTTCATCCTTCAACGCTTTTCACAGCTTCCAACATTTTATCTTCGTATTCCATTGGGGCCGCCACGCAAGACGTGTAGTGTATAATAACTTCATAATACACGAGCTTGCCAAAGTAAAGTCAACTTTTTGAAAGAAAATTTCCACCAAAACAAATTAGCACGCTAGAAAAGTCTGTAATTCCCGATGGAGACTAAAACAAGTTAACATTTTAAGTAAGTTAAAACACAACTACATTAGCGCGTTAGTGTGAAAAACAAGACTCGTAGTTTTTTATGTCTGCCGTTTTGTTATTAATGTTATTTCCGAGTGTATTTTCCATGCTCGCACACTTTCTCTTCTCTGGGGGGACAATGGGAAAGTTGGCAACAACTCTTTGCGAGGTTAGGCTAAGCGGTATTGGTCACGGTCATAGATTTGTGGATGACACTGTTGTTAAGAAGTGTTAATGTGTGTGTGACTGAACATGTGTTTTTGGTGGTGTGCCAAGTTCTTTGGAATATGTGGTGAAAAGTGGGTGGCTGAAGATATCTCATGGGTGAGATATCAAGCACTTTGGGAATCACAGATCTTGGTGTTGGCTAAGGTTAAATCATGGACTTAGCTTAGGCTACCCTGCACTGGCCATCTTGTCCTTTCATGGGACAGGAAAACAACAATAAAATTAATTAATAGCATCATCAAAAGACAACAATGAAACAAATTAATTGAATCGATGGACAAACAACCAGCTGTCAAAAAATAATGTCTTCTGATTTTGGAAAACAAAACAAAAAATCGTCTCTTACCATTTTTTCGCCTAATTACTCCAGTCCCTAGTACTCATCATTTCTATAACTCTTGTTCAACCAGTTCTCCCGCCCATTATGCATCGTCTCGATAGTTCTCCATGACCCAGTTACCCCCCATGGGACCGTGTACCTAGCCCGGCCTCGACTGCTCACGCGATGAAGAAGAATTTGTGGCGTGAATTATTTTTAGTTGGCAAAGTTTATCGCCGGGTGGCGTGGCCGGGCTCTAATACGTAATTACACTTCGCTTATTATCTCCGTGCATGATGGTTCCATGTAGACTGTCTGGTAGATTGCGATCCTTATGTCTGCCCCAACCCTCCAGGCTGACTCTTCAAGTAACGAGACTCGTTAAAAGGGGCTGTATCGTCTTAAAAATAGTTTTGATATAACAAAGATGATAATTTTCTAGAGCGTTTGGTAAGTGGATTTTTTTTACGAAATGTTTTTTGGCCTCGGGAACGATTTAATTTGTTTTTTAAGTGACGTCACTGTACGTGGTTAGTATAGAGATTTTTACCGTTATAATATGGAGCTGGGTTGTCTCGTTATGACGTCACTATCGGCAAGTAATATGTTTTTTTTTTATCCGTGCATGATGGTTCCATGTAGACTGTCTGCTAGATTGCGATCCTTATGTCTGCCCCAACCCTCTAGGCTGACTCTTCAAGTAACGAGACTCGTTCAAAGGGTCTGTATCGTCTTAAAAATAGTTTTGACAAAATAAAGATGATAATTTTCTAGAACGTTTGGTAAGTGGAAATTTTTTTTACGAAATGTATTTTGGCCTCGGGAACGATATAAGTTGTTTTTCAAGTGACGTCACTGTACGTGGTCGGTATACAGACTTTTACCGTTATAATATGCGAACGTGGTTGTCTCGTTATGACGTCACTATCGGCAAGTAATGTTTTTTTTTTAATTTTTTAGATCCTGATAATATCTATCCTTGACTCGTTCCAATTTTTTGAATTTTGAATTTAATTGCATAAAACCCAAACCCCTAAATTATCAAGCTTTATGAGCTGTTTACTTCGAATTAATCAGTGATTCATGCGGTATTGGATTGTACGCTTAGGCCTACAAGTGCATCAGAAACTACACTCAAAACAGGCAGAGTTTGTTTATTGTGTACAATAAACTAAAAATACAAAATTAACAAACTCGAAATATAAGCAGCCAATACTAGAACCCACCTGAAGCCCTGGTTAATAATATATAAAGAGTGTTCGATCAACCCTTAATTAATAGGCCTGATAAATTTTGTTCGAAATAAATAGCTCTATACAAGCGTAGGAATTTCAGAGCCTACCATATCCTGGACGCAAAGCTACATGAACGTCCCACGGGCACATCCCTACCCAACTACATCGGATACTAACACTAGTCATCCGCGTTTAAGCCTATCGATTCACGCGACGCGACAATGACTTTGAGTGGATCGTGAACGCTTGGTTGCTTACATAACAGTGTGGTTCGTGTCTCTGTCGCTAGGAGTGTTAGTTGTCAGCGGTACAAGTGTCGTAATACCCTAGTGACTCCCAGGCCAGAACTTAGCGCAAACAACACGTAGATAGCGCTGCTAAGCAACCTCCTTATCTCCGCCATTGATGATTTAATAGGCTGTATTAGTGATGACGTCAGATTAAATGGCGGACGAGCTATCTGACTCTAAACAACTTTCTGAAACGTAGTTATAATTTAAAGTTGTAATTGTATCATTACAATACTTGACTTATCAATTTAATCAACTTCTTTTTCACTGTTTCGTGTTAAGGAAATCAAAATATCTGAACGGATAACCCTCGCTACAATGTTTGCAGAAACAGAACTATCTGTCAATTGTCAACTGTCATGATTGTTTGGAGTCACAAATACGGTTCGTCATTGGTTGACACGGGAATCGTGACGTCACACTAATATACTCTATAACGAAACAACTATGAACAATTGACAGGTAAACTCCTCCTTTTGTTAGTTTATTTTCTTGCCACAAGAATGTATCTAGTCTATTTTGAGTTGTTTATAACTAAGTCTACAACTATAGACTTAGCTTAGGTAACGGCGTTATGTACTTAGCTATAAGTATATGTTTAGTTGTTACATCAGGTACCTAAGGGCCGGTCTTACAATCTCCTAATAAGAAAGTTATTTGTAGAAATTAAGCTATTTGGAGGATTGCAAGGGTTTTCATTGGTGGTTGCCATAGAGAAAACAAGCTATTCGACGAATAAGTAATTATTAGGACATTATTAGATTGGACCTTAGCTTAGGTTATGGCGTAATGTACTTAGATATAAGTATATGTTTAGTTGTTACATCAGTTACCTAAGTAAGATAAACGTACACATTTACATTTAACACGTGACCTGTAACGTCAGTTTATGTACTTTAGTTAGTCGTGAAGTTGGGGTTTATAAGACTATACCTTAGTGATGTTAAGTTGATATAGTTACTTCACTTATGACAACAAAAGAAATGTAATTTTTACCTTTAATCCTCATCGCATTGCCTTGAAGTTAGCATATTCGTGACGGTTATAAAATTTATTATGATATGGCTAACTTTCTTTAAAACAAATCAGGTAACTAAGTAACTGCTCGATTTGACGATTTGTTCACAAAACTAATGGCGTTCAATCCACATCGAAACTTGTGGATTGTAGCAGTTTCAACTTTATCGGACTCTCTATTTGACCGAAAACAAAAACAAAACGAGTGCCATACAAGTAAAATGGATACGCTCGCCTAATTAATCGAAAATCATGCTATTTAAAACAACAAGTCATCTCCTAAAATTTTGCATTCCAATTTGGTCTTGCTTAGCGTGATATGATTTTTCGCTATAATCTAGTGAAGCTAAATTCTGGCTCGCGACTCCCTTTCTCATATCAGCACAACGATTATCATAACCCGTAGGGTAAAACCCCTTGGAGTAATGAGTGAGTAATGAGGAAGCACTTGCAAGAATAAATTACAAAGAAGTTCATAAGAACGTTAAGCGATAAGAAGATATCTTACCTATTGACCTATTTTAAAGCTCGGAAGAAATTGTGGCGAAAGTAGTAGGAAATTATATATTACGGAGTGAATCAGACAAGTGTGTAATATGGAATAAGAATGCTAGATAGTCACTGTAGCGTGGGACTCATGCCATTTAGAAGCCATTTTGAATTTTCATAAGAGAGAATGAATGCCATTTTAAAGATACGGCGAACACAAAATCTAGAACTATTCCTGCGTGTTTTTTAGTTGAAATAGTTACATCACTTATGACGGCAACAGAAATGTAATTTCTACCTCTAATATTAAAAAAAAAAAAACACACAACATTTACAAAACTCTCACACTATTCCATTTTAGATATTTGTGTCGAAGACTGTTAACCATCTCAAAATGAATCGAATAGGGAATGTGCATGAATTTTCTACAGCTCTGAAAGTACGTGGAATATATTGTTATTCATCTAAAGACATCATAAACCTAATTAAAAGTTTTAAAATTAACTCATTATACTTCTATACGTGTTCAAAGATTTTGAATATCTGTTTCCCGCACTATTATTTTTAAACGGTATGTGACGTCACAATCCTTCAAAATCACTGCTTATATGAATGACTTTGCATATAACCTCCTTGGACTTTGCCACCGCCTCCTAGACGAAACAATCAAATTTTCAAGGTCATCATCTAACCTTGTCAAAATTTTTACTCAAGCCGTTGTCAAGTCTGCTTTATATGAATAACAACACCCAATATTTACTGATATTCTATGAAAATAGGTTTGGTTTTATTTTTTTTATAGTAGTTGGTCTTCAAAATTAATTACTAGGCGTGCTAGACATTAATTCGATTTTATATGATTTTGGATATGATAATTTCCAAATAAGCGTTATTTTATTTATCATTTTATGATTGGTTGATTGCTGATACAGGGAAAGTGACGTATGCCCCGTTTTTCCCGCCATAAATATGTGTGAAACTTTCAGCTCGATTTTATAAATGAAACTTTATTCTTTGTCATCGAAATCGAACAAAATTGATGCATATTCCCCATTCTCGGTGTGTTTTTTATAATGACCTTTTCTTAACTTTTAACTTTTCCACCGTTTTTATTTCTCTCCCTGTACTCGTTTGAAGAATCGAAGTTGCAATCTTCTCCTTGTTTGACGTCAAGATTGAAACCGACCAATCACAAGCGGTTCCGTCAACATCTGCGACTGTAACGCTCTCTCTGGACGAACGGCAGAAGTTTCTTTTCCCAATTGACTACGGAAATTTGTATCGTGAAAACTAATTCACTTACTCACTCAAAGTTAGAGTCCGACTGTTTTTTTCTTTGCTGTCGTCTATGATTGTAAAAGTTTCTACTGCTCGTTAGCGTCAATGCTCGTGCATTTTAGAGATAGTTTTCCTCTAGATATAGCTAGGCCTAGGCTAGTCAATATACTAACAACTTATAGAGGCAAGTAGTGGAAATTGTATATGACAATAACTCTCCTCTAGATATAGCTAGGCCTAGGCTAATCAATATACTAACAACTCATAGAGACAAGTAGTAGAAATTTTATGACAATAACTTTCCCCTAGATATAGCTAGGCCTAGGCTAGTCAATATTCTAGCAACTCATAGCGGCAAGTAGTGGAAATCTATTGCACATTTAATCCCACCATGTATACAGCAATCATGTTAGTTTATTTTCAATTAATCTGTTAACTTATCACTCATATTGTATTGTTTTATTGTATCCCTGGCTTTGTTAAACCAGCATCAATTATTTGAGATGCGAAATATTAACAATTGGCGTGTTGATCCGTACGAAGTCGTTTAATTATTCAAACCATGTAATGTCATTTTAAGATTCTTGCACAGAACGTCAAAACGTTGAATTGGTTGTAATCTCATGGTTAAAATTCGTGTTTACTCTCATATATCAGCAACTTTAGCAGCGCCAATGCATTATCTAGATATATTACAGTAGGCTACTATTCCAATCTAATATGTTTTGAGTCTACTATTTCTCCAGCCATCAGTATTATAGGATTTCTATTGGCCGAACGTTGATTAGTGCGGTATCGTGTAATGTATCCATGTATACTTCCGGCAGTCACGGCTGTTCACACTAAACGATGCAGTGTCACGTGGTAAAGGTATTGCTCGTCTATTTACCTCTCCTCCCCCCCTCAACCCCCTCCTTGAACGAACAGCGCACTTTAACTGCATGCCACGTTTCGAATAGTTTTAAAGCGAATGTATCTGTATTTTAATCAACATTTCGTGACGACGTCGACTGTTGCTGTCGTCACAATGAATGGCTAAAATGGAGGGTACAATGTATGTTGACATTTTCATCTGTCTTCATAAAAGTCAATAGAACACACATTTTACAATTTAAAAATTTGAAAAAAAAAACGGAAATATTCATGTGGTAGGGTACGGTGAATTTAATTCTCTGGGAGTTGATATATTAAGTTTACTTTTTGTGACAATTTTAAAGCAATTTAAGCAATAGGGCACTAGCAACACCAAAAGACAACAATGTAACAAATGAATTGAACTGATGGACACACAATCAGCTGTCAAAATAATAAAATTTAAACCATAGAAATAAAAACAAGTGTAGCAATAGTAACTGCTCGCCATTAAAAACTTTTAATGATAGACAACGACTAAGTGAAAGTTTTGTATGTGTATTGGTTTGTTTTCTGTTTTGTTTTCCTAAATCAGAAGAAATTATTTTTTGACAGCTTGTTGTTTGTCCATCGATTAAATTCATTTGTTTCATTGTTGTCTTTTGGTGTTGCTAGTGCCCTATTGAAATCGAGAGTTCTGCAGAGAAGATAGACAGTTACAGCTGCCAAAGGCATCACGAGTTTTTTTAACGTTGAAAGAAGTCGAATAGTGTTTGATCTTAATTAGTACCAGTTAACAACAGTTTTAATGTTGTTTTTACTATGAGAACCATGCTTCCCATTGGTTGTTAACATATAGTGAAACAATTTTAGTAGCCTATATATGTAGGGCTTGAATCTAGTTTAGGGCAGTGCTCCGTCAAGTTGTGTAGGTATGGGAATGCGACGAGCCTTCTCTATTTTATTTGGAGGACACTCCATAGAAGCAGGTGGTGAAAACTGAATACCGCCATTTTTATGATGGTAGAAATGAGAGGTTATTTTTTTAGCTTGGGACAATAATAGGCAACACGCGTACGATTTTTTTTGTTAAACCAAACACTTAGTGTAATAGTATTAGATACAAAAAGTATATTAATGCAAGTCGCACGTAAAAAAGAAATTTTTAAATAGGTTTAATGTGGTCGCATTTATTGAAGTTTAAACTGGGGATCTGAAACGCGTACAGGTGGCTGTGACGCAATGGTTCTGTAGACTTGGCAGAACAGACCAATCGCTGAGGCGGTGAGCGTACACAGTACAAAACCATGACGTCAAATCCACTCTACATGGCGGCGGCTCGTTTTTCGCGCCCTTTTATTTATCGTTACTAAACCAATTATTTTGAGGCATAGACTGATCCGTTTTTCAAACTTCAAAGACACAAAATTATTAAATGAGAGACAAGGTATTTAAAAATCGATAACAATTTTCATACGCGTGTTCCCTATTGGTGAAAATTCCTACACAGTTGCTGTGGTTGATGACGTATTTGTGTGGGTAACCGTGGTTCCTTCTTCATTCTCCCAGCCATCAAACAAACATTTGGACTTTGTCTTTATAACCATTCTCAAGGTATTGACAGAATAAAAGTCAATTAAACGAAATGATTTAAAAAAATTGTTAACAATTATTAATTAATTACATACTGCAAAAATAAACTTTAAAGCATGGATTTCTAACATAATTACCTAAGACAAATAGATAGATATTTTTATATATTTTGATTTCCCACAATAAACTATTTTACATTACAACATCAAAATATTACTTAAAAGTTACAAAAGTGGACAAGCTTATGTTTAGCATTCCGGGAATTCAGGAAAACAGTCAATTCAGTACCGGTTATAATACAAATCTAAAAAAAAAAAAAAAAATGGAAAGTTTCTTGCAATTTACTGTCGACAGAAATTCTCTGAATAATTCCAAACTACTCCCACTAGCCACTTTTACTATTATCAATCAATTAATCATGATTGCATGTTCTTATACTACTATCTCGTGACCATGCACATTATTTGCCATGTATATAATACATTTAAATGTTCATTTATCGTGTTGCCACTCAGTTACGAGTACGGATGACCCAATGGGGCGTTTTAGCGAGCTTTGTTTGCTATGACGACCGTGTATTGACAACCACGTGCGCCGCTCGACTGTCGTGGGTTCGAACCCCGTGTAGGCCATGACCTTGATTGTTATCTTACGTCCCCGTACTTGATTGTCGTATTGCACACCTCACGATTTCACACCTCACGATTGCACACCTTTTGTATAGGGAGTATTCAATAGACGTCACGTGGCGGCCATTATGAGGTACTCATTGCTTGTTTACATTTGTTCTGTCAATAGAAGACACATAGGTTATCCAGGAAATGTCACAGTTTCAAGCCGTATAGATTGATGTGTGCAGGTAAAAGTTCAAGTAAATGATAATGCATGCAAATGATTGTCTTCAAACAGAGTTTACGCGTTCTTATTTTGTTTTCAGTCATAATACGGAACCTTTGTTTGAAAACAGTTGATGTGTCAGTCAAAGGACATCTGCAATATTGCAATAATGAAGTGTCGGAAGAACGTAAACGAATGTTTACAGAGTACATCAGTATGGCCACCGTGCGATACCGAAATGACGTTATTGCATACTCCCTATAACTGTTGTAACTCTAGTAGTGTATTATTGTTTATTTTCAACTATGTTTTGAGAATATTATTAAATATTATGTCTAAAAATTCCTACTTCCTCTGTAACGTCATATTACATAGTATAGACTGTATTGTAGAAGACCCCCTACCTGCGAGTAGTATACTCACTGGGGGTCAGTGATGTTACATATTTGTAATCATTGTATTCATTATCAATAAAAAATTCATTATCATTATCATATATTGTACGTTTATAAAGCATAAGAATGATAAAAGTTAGCATTTACAACATTGATTTTAAAACGCGGATACCCAAAGGAAGTAACCACAGAGAAAAAACAATTAAAAAGTACATACAAAAAAGTTAACATGTAATGGATCTGTTTTGATATTTGTAAAACAAAAAAATTTTCCCTAGCATCAACAAACGAATATATTTCATCTTGCTCATACTGATTTTAAACATCTCTTTATGGAATTGTAAAACAACCAATAACGAACGTGTTAAAAAAAATGGGTAGATATCAGTTTTTATAACCTCGAAAGTGAACACATCGGTTACGAATATGTTTTGTTTTAAAATTTGTATTCGTTTTGCGTGGTTATACTTATCTTTTTTGAGGCAAGGTTTTTCCAAATATGTCATTGCATTAATGTATTTTCTGGAATCTGGTTGTTTATCGTTGTTGAAAGTTGAAAACCTTAAATTTCATTACAAGGTTATTTAAAAATACAAGTTGACATAGATATAAAAACAAAACAGCGGCATATGCGATAGGTATCGTAATGTAAAGGTAAAGAATACGTTTTTCGTGCTAAAACCATTTAAGATAGAATCTGTTTTTCTTGTGTGAGCATACAGGGTAAAAAAGACAGTTTTTCTGAACGAGAAAATATATTGCCGCGATAACCTATGATAAATCTCACATTACTTTAGGTTAAATTGTCCAATTTTTCATCGGAAAAGAAAAACCTGTAATGGCAATCTCAGTATTTCAGCAGATGGTGCTACCATTATCCCATTATTCAGTTTATGCACTTCAACACAATCGCTGCTAAAGTTCACAGTATGTTGCCTATTGACAAATGAACTATATAATGTAGCCAAATAACTATATCTCATTTTATTCATTTTAATTATATCAAGACAAATCGAAGTCATATTTATCTGTAATTTTGCTTGCTATGAAAACGCCAAGTTACTGTTAATTCTAAACATATTTTCATAATTTTAGTAAAACAAATTCTCGCCAAATCTTAGTTTTCGAGTACTGTACCTACTTATTAACACAGGTATTCGATTCGTTCGTAGATCATTTCTTCGTAATCAGTGTCCTAGTTTTTTCGTCTGAAAGCGTTTGTCCAGACTGGGTCTAGATTGTGTCCAGATTGTGTCCAGACTGTGTCCTGATTGTGTCCAGACTGTGTCCAGATTGTGACCAGATTGTGTCCAGACTGGGTCCAGATTGTGACCAGATTGTGTCCAGACTGTGTTCAGATTGTGTCCAGACTGGGTCGAGATTGTGTCCAGATTGTGTCCAGATTGTGACCAGATTGTGTCCAGACTGGGTCCAGATTGTGTCCAGACTGTGTCCAGACTGTGTCCAGACTGGGGATCGAACCTAGAACCTTCGGCTCTAGTACCGACGCTGTTAATGATTGATTGATCAGGCCAGTGAACACACCTTTACCATTAATTGCTACAACCATTAAACTAAATACAAGTAGCAATTATAAGTACTTTCTGAATTATTATAAATCAGTGAAAATTGGTTCTGACTTATTTGAGTTTTTAAATAATCAACAAACAAATCAGGCGGAAAATTTAAATGCAGCATTCCTCTGCAGTATTCTAATATTTTTCACCTATAAAACATCGCAATGTTTTAATTCCAGCAACTTATCACTCGTTCAATCACATATCTCAAATCAGAATTTAAAAATCATTTTATCCACATACCATAACAAATA
Organism: Isoperla grammatica; assembly: GCA_945910005.1. NCBI lineage: Eukaryota > Metazoa > Arthropoda > Insecta > Plecoptera > Perlodidae > Isoperla > Isoperla grammatica. Next base: position 6,935,408 of record OX246744.1, on the reverse strand, counting down.
TATACACATTTATATTCGCAAAGATTTCGCCCGCCGTCATTTTATTAATTCAATTCCTTGATTTTTTTAATTTACATTTAGAACGTTTCATGGAATTTTAAAACCCTACATCTATCTACATAATAATTAACAATATTATTATTATACGTTTTCGATTCAAAGTTATGCATACACACATTCGTTCTTTTTCCATTCTTATTTAGATAAATCACTCTCATATTTCAGAACGGAGGGTCAGTTGTTATCGCGCCTAACCCCTCCCAATGTGTTTTGTATTTTCCACTTTCACCACAACCGCGTTTTTCCTCGCACGAGATAAGCCCCCCTTCCCCCCTCCCCACCCCTCGCTTTCTCTTTTCGCGATCGCAGTCCTGATAAATCTACAGTTCTCGCACACTAACTATAGCGAGCGACTTCCAGGCGCGACTTTTAAAGTAAATGTGCTTTTTCTATTCCCAAATAAATGAAAAAAAAAATCGACTAGAATTTATTTTTGATCGTATAAAGGGTTAAATGTTAAAAGTAGAATACAAATAAAAAATACGTGTGTCTTATATTGTATCTTAAACTAAATATGTAGGTGTCAGATAAGTTGTTTGAAAGCTTTTGATTGGTGGTTGGCATAGTGAATACAAGTTAGCGGAGACTTATGTCCCGTCTTTCAATGCCCCAATAGCTACTTATTCGTCGAATAGCTTGTTATCTCCATGGCAACGACCAATCAAAACCCTTGAAATCCTCCAAATAGCTTAATTGCTACAAATAACTTTCTTATTAGGAGATTGTAAGACCGACCCTTAGATATTTAGTTGACAGTCATCATAAGTAAGACTGTGTATAACCCATGTAAATAAATGCTCATCACTGTGACTTTTGGGGAAACATTTTGGTACATTAACCGTTTTTGAGAGTACATCATGTTCCTAATTTTTTTCGAGTGCGTGATATATCCTACTATCTAATTGATTTTTTTATTTAATTACTTTCTGACACATACTTATACCCACTTACTTCCTTACTGCCGTAATGACTGACTTTTTTCCTTCCTTCATTTCTTACTTCCTTCCTTCCTTCCTTCCTTCCTTCCTTCCCCCTTTCTTAATTACTTAGCATTCGTACTTATTTACCTACTTACTTATCAACTTATGGACTTACCAGCGTATGATGTTTTATACTATTCTTACTAGCACTCCACCTAACAAATAGACTGTTTGTAGTTCTGTTGTCCAACCACTAGACATCCGAGAAAACTGCCCCTGTTATAAGTTGAACAACCCCTTATAGACTGTCCTCTCCAACCCTTGAACGACATCGTTGTGTGTACGGACGCTTGTTATTTTATTACTTGTATCCATTGTGCGTTAAAAGCATTGCTACCCCCTCCCCTCCCCCTCTACCCCCCCCCCCCCCCCCCCGCCATACAACGGGCCATAACTCTGTTGCCATGTTTTACAAAAAAATCTTCGTCTGGCTGCATAAAACATTTTAGGTGCGTTCTATACGAAATTGTGAAAGTGGTTTTGTTATTCTGGGGGAGTTTCGTGTTGAAATTGTGAATTATTGTGTTTGTGTTGGGAATAGTGTTTAATTTACTATACTTGCCACTTGTAGTAATTTAATCTGTTTGTAGTTTTGTGCTGCAATGATTCTCTCCTGAGATTTGTGAGTTTTTTAATGTTTTAGTTTATAACGTTAGATGTATGAAAGCATTAATTAGAACTCGAAACTTGACTAACATTGATTATGCCAAACAAAAAATAGTATGTGTATAAATTGCATTGCGTTAACATTTTGGTAACATTTTGGTACGTTACAATTTTTTAGGCTATTTAAGTATGATCACTCTGGGATAAATAATGTAATTTGTTTTTTGCCTACCAACTCAGTTACAACTGATTTCCAGTGGGTGATATTACAACATGTGTTATGTGCTTCTTTTCTTAGAAGATTTAAAAGACATATTTTATGCTCTTGCCATATAGATTGATTTAAGTATTTTCCAGAATTTAAATTCCCCTGTTCTTCAATTCCCTGCTTTTCATACAAATTTCATGGAGTATTTAATCTGTCAATCTAAGCATTTGCATTCAGTTTCAGCCTAGCCCTTGATAATATTGTATCCTTAGAATGCTTATTAATTAATAAACCCAATATGTAAAGTTTCATTTTTTTTTAATGCTACATACTTGGTAAATGCTTAGTGCACAAGTAGTGCCAATTATTTTGAGTGTATTTACTCACATTGGTTGGAGATATTGTTACGTATTTTGAAGCAAGCAAATAAATCAAAACCAAAACTAGTGGATCTATGTTTACACATTCACATTCTTAACAAGCATCATCCCTCTCTATAATAAAACCATATTTCCCATAGCACGTTGCTTCTGTTGGATGTAGATCATTGTAAAGACCATCATTATGGTCAGTAAATAGGTTGCAAACCATGTAGTAATAATAATAATAGTTAAAGTTAAGAAATTAGTTCATAAACTGTTGCTAAGGCACATTGTATTACCTATACTCTCTCCACCAGAAACGTGGATACATTCTAATAATAATAATTAACTTGTATCGATTTGAGTCTTCGGTAATATCAATTTATGTACATAGATTTCAATTACTCGAGAATGGAAACCACAGAACGGGCATGCTAGCGTGATATTGTTCAGTTAAGCAACTACTTTGTGCGATTATTCCGCAATTGCAACATGCACACACTCGTGTAATACGGTATGCACATTATCACGCAGATGTATATTGTGTATACCGACCTTATATTCTGCGATCAGCGAAGAAATCTGAAAGCTCGCGTTTAAAGCGACGTAATCTGTGAGTAGAGTGACAAATGGTGAGGTACTTGAAACGGGGAAAGAAGTTATGAACAAGTTTATAAAGTTGGTCGACAATAATGGATGGTTTAGGCGACATATTTTGATGCACGAAAGAAAATGTAGTTAGTTTGAAACGGGAACGTAATAACATTTTCATTTTTGACAGAGTCCCCGTTGTAGAGTAAACATTACCAATAGAGGTGGATTAAGCGGTAAGACTTGAGACTAATTCGGAAAGTATAATCCTGACAGAAGGTTTCTCGAGGTTTTCCTCAGTCCTAAAAGAGAATACTTAAATTGATTTCTATACTAAGTACTAAACCCTTTGCGGTTTTCCTTCCTAACTATCCAAACACCCTAACATACCAAGTCAGTTAGTGATCTGGGCAGAACACTTTTAGCACAAGACTCAATTGCTGAGGTTGTGACATAACAGGCGGACAAACATTGTGTTGCTAGGCAACGCAGTTGTTGTATCTTTCTTTTATTGGTGCATATTCAATGTTTGTCCAAAACAAAACACGGCCACACGGCTATTTTTGGAAATGAGTCTGATGCTAAGTTGCTGAGCAGTTGACGAGAAGAACAAGCTTTCGAACTCTCCAATCTGCTCTAACCAACGGTAACTAGTGTTTCAGAGGAGAGTGGTCACCCACTAACTTCGGACCTCGCATGGGAACCGGCTAAGTGACTGCGGCTAAACCGTTGGCAATTTTCAGAATACAAGTAAATAGATACAATGATTTGGTATTTGCCTCTCCTTAGGGCCCTCCGTCGAGTGTACGCAAGTTGCAACAGACTGAATGAAATATTATAACCATCATGGCAGACATTTTGATTATTTAATCCATAGTTAATTAGTAATAAAATTAATTATAAATAAAAACTATACTGATTATAATGTAAGATACATTTTGAGCATTTAGTATGTAGGACTTATCAAACCGCAGTGCGTTCGTTGTTGATTCAGATTTTCTATTTCAAAGTCCATTCTCCCTGAGATATAATTTAAAAATAAAATTTGCGTGCGGTTTTTGACGAAGAGATACCCTTCGCTCTTTATAGGGAACGTTCAACTGACGTAACAGCCGAACTACAACAATGGAATAAATAAATTGAACTGGTGGACAAACAACAAGTTGTCAAAGTAATATCTTTGCAAATAATGAGGATAAACAATAAGTTGTAACGATAGTAACTGCTCGCCAGTTCAATTGTGTGTTTAGTAAAGGGTGGTCCACACAGATTTTTAAGACATACGATCTAAGGTTAAACGCGTAGTCGTAAAGTTGGATCATAGGAAACACGTACTGGCGTTCACACAAAGTTTTAGTTTTAAGACGTTGTTTTCATTGTGGTTTTTGAAACAACGTCTTAAAACCTTATGCATTATGTCTTCAAAATCTGTGTGGACCAGCCTTTATGGAAAACAACTATCTGAAAGTTTGTAAACGTTCTGAACGTTTGTTTTTTACAACTTCAGAACTTCATATTTTTTTGACAGCTTGTTTGTCCATCGGTTCAACTCATTTGTTTCATGGTTGTGTTTTGGTGTTGTTCGTACCCTATTGTCCTCCACTTTAACAGTTTGGTGTTCCCACGCTACGACAAGGATCGTACCACTGACCTCGTTCAAGGAAAACATTACATCGATCTGTAGCTAATTGAAAAGAAACGATTTATACGAATCGATCTCAAGGCTCGCGAAAACCTTGAACTCGGAGGCATTTGTTTAGACAACAATCAATCAATCGATCGTGAAAACTAAATTGACCAATCAAGAGTGTTCATATCTATAAACACAACTTAATGGTTCTTTTCATGGTATCAATTCATAGGTTACACGTACGTCACATCTTTGCGCGTGGCGGCCACATTTGTGATCAAACTTTGACGTTGCTATGGAGAAACAATTGAAGGCAGTTGTTTTAGAAGCGATAATTCTTAGTTCTTTAAAATCCAGCCTGTTTTTGAAATAAAATTGGTATGTGTGATGGTAATGTTTAATTTTTGTATTACTTGTTTACTTTTTAAATTCTAATTAGTCTTATTTATTAAATTTGAATAGTATTTGCCAATGATCTAGGATTGGTCCTCATCAATTGTGTCGCAATCATGGCCGCTGTGACGTCACGTGGGAACTATGAATAGGCACCCTGTAATTTGTCCCCTGGTAAACTGACCCAGGGATAAACTGCGCCAATGTAAATTGTCCAGCTGCCTGACATCCTGTGACAGTTCCAAGGTTATTGGGTCTGGTTGATATTGGCGCAGTTTACATTGGCGCAGTTTATCGCTGGGTCAGTTTACCGGGGGACAGATTACAATGACCCGGCAATTTTAGAAATCCTCCAAATATCTCACATAGTTCTTTTAAGCCAGATTAACACAAAGTCTTATTGGTCATTCATTAAAAGCACATGAAGTATAGAGTACACACAAATACTAATAATAAATACAAACAACAAAATACAAGACACTGGCCTAAATAAGCAGCGACACGTATGTAGTGCTGATGGCAAGTTTAAATGATGTGACAAAATAATATGACATTTCAGGTTAATTTGGTTACAATTATATAGATGCAAATCATAATAAAGTCTAGTACTACATATGTTTTCAATAGGCACCGAGATTAGCCACTGAGCGCGCTAGTGAAAACGAATAAAGCGCTTAAGTGGCAATGTCACGCAACTTTACGATGAAGCAGCGTCGTTCTTTCTACGTCGATAATGGCAAATTGAGAAAATCGTTTAGTTAAATACGTCTTTTAAAAATTTGGGGCAGATTATGAATACCATCAGTCCATCTTAAAACGCAACAAGCGCCATTTAAATCAGGACACGTTTTAGACTTACAAACAACAAAGAACACACAACAAACACAATTAAAATAAGACATTGAAAAACAAACAAACACAAAAGAAAACAACAAAACAAAACAGAAACCCAACAACAAGAACAGAAATACAAGCTATTACACAATAATATCCGGCACTATTTTTAACCGCGGAATGCAATCTTCATCAATAAGTTGCTACATTTGGCCACGTATAGCGCTGTATGTACTAATGCCGACATTACACGACTCAATACTTTCGTCAAACTTATTGAATTCAAGAACAAAAGCGAATCAAAAACAGTTTGGTAAAACACTGCAACAATGTAGCTTCTTTTAATTGATGCTTTTTTGTCCTTGAATTCAATAAGTTTGACGAAAGTATTGAACCGTGTAATGTGGGTATGTCACACGGTGCCTCAGCACTTTTCAAACAAACTGCAAGTAATGCTGGTATAAAGTGCGATCAGCTTATGAAGCACTGCAAAGCACAGTATACAGTAGTGTCGTATTGAATACATTATGTAAATGAAGAGTGAGATGGCAAAGGCGGAACTGAAATCGAAGCCGCTTTGCAACGAGTCGACTTAAATAGAATAAATAAAACATAAATCCATATTTAAATGCGATAAGAAGACGGATTATTGGGTCGTTTATCATGAGCGCACGTCGAGACGTTGAAAGCGAGACGTGATATTATGATAATAACATGTGACATGTGCCCTTTTTACCCGAAACGTCGTGTAAATGTATAAACTGAATATATAGGCACGTCTATGTATGAATGTATTCTATATATGCATCAGGACCGAGGTCCTACAATTGTAATATTTAATAGACTGTACATGGTAATTGATGAATGATGATGAGAAGGGCAAGGATGTTAAGGACCTTTCAAAGTGAGAAAAAGGCAGGCAAAAAGTACCTTTAAAACACCCAAAAAGGACCAATTAAATTTGATCGAATTCTATTGTGTTTTCATGACTTTCAGTAATATTTTTCACCAACATAAATAGTTTAGTCGATAAATCAAACACAAGATAAAAAATTTAAAACATAATTTTAAAATTTTAATTTCATTTTACATTTAAAAAAATCGTATTACAAATTATTCCATTGTGTCGTGTTTTATATAGTGTTTGGTCTGCCCTATTGTGCTACACTATGCGACACTGCACTCACACCCGCGCCTCCGTTTTAGCAAATTATATCAAAATAGGACAATAGTACCTTAAAAAAATGCCCAATAAGGACCATTACTCCTAAAATGCAAAATAGGCATTTTAAGACGAAATAAAATACGCTTTTTTGGCATCCCCCATACTTAAAGCATATTCAAAACTATTTTCCAGGCATGTATTTATTAATAGAAAAAAGGAGATGTCTTGAACATCCGCACCCTAATGACGAGGAAGGGAGAAGGGGAAACCTGGTACCGGCATGTTGCCTTCTTCTGTCGAAAAATACCAATGGGACCATAATAAGGACCCGAATAAAGAACAACACATCAACGGGAAAACCGCTTCTAAAAATGTTTATCTCAGAAACAGAACTCAATCTTTCCGCACAATAAATACGACCGACGCGTTTGTATAAATAAGAACCACACTGGAAGGAAAACATAGTGAGAAATCGTTTTAGCTCGCAATAGGAAAAAACAAACAGCTGGAAATAGAAACAAGTTTTTGCGAGGAAGAAAAACGAACCATTGAGTTGGAAAAATGATAAAAATCTGATTAAGTGTTTGTGGGGTTATTTTTGTTCTGTAGGCACGGAATAGTTTTGGTATGATATGGATCGACCTTCATAATATGCTTCTTTACACAAATAGTTATAGTTTAAGACTTATTGGGTTAAGAGGTCTTACTCGCTAAATTGTATTTTACAACGCTTATATTAGCTTGCCTTGTTTGTCTGTCTGGACGGAATCTTTGAATCGATATTCCACCTACTTTTAAATGTCCGTTCAAGCTGAAATTTTTTACACAGACGTATTCCTAATGACACTACATGAATCAACTGTCATATTTACTTAATTGTCAATAAATTCATCATGATTAATTAATTAATGTCTTCCCAACGTCAAGTCGAGTTGAAAGTTTTCACACCGACGTATTCTTAATGACAATACATGAATCACTTGTCATATCTACTAAATAATCAATTAATTCATCATAATTAATTAATTGATGTTTTATATGGGAATCGATAAAACACCCACTTTCGAACGTCGAATTGAGCTGAAAGTTTTCACACATACGTATTCTTACAAGTACACAAGTATGCAGTCTTCTAAATTCGGACACGTCCAGTGAGCATATATTCGATTGCAAGATTCTTTAATACTAAAAAGTATAAAATAATATTATGTCAAATACTGTCTAGCCCGGTATCTCAAGTAGACAAATTATTATTTTATATTACTAGCTCAGTCGATATTGCATTACTTACTCGTTTGCTGGCTTGACGTTTACCTCACGAACAACCGTCGCACTTCGAAACAGGCCTGTTTCGATGTCCCGAAGCAGCTGTCGTGCACGTCCCACACACAAAACCAGTCCTTCCCTGTCAACTTTTTAAACAACACCAAGTTTTTTTTATCTTGTTATTTTTCTCAACCATAGTAACATCTCTCAACAATACCCAACAATCTTTCTTTTCTAAAACCACTTCTTCTTTTTACCAGGCTTCCTAGATCCAACCCTATCCGCCTTCCATATATGTCACAATTACCCCCCTATTTCTTATATTTGTCATTTTAACGATAAATATAGAAATAATTATACCCCAAATGACCATCCCCTAAACGAATATATCCTCCATTCATACTGACCACCTCATCAACACTCCAACTATGGTCAAAGTTTGACAATACCTCAACAATGCCACTCTGTAATTCCCAACAATGTCTGACTTACTATATTATGCAACAATCCTTTAGACAAAAAAAATCCACCCAGTGAATTTAAAAAATTCTTTTTTTTTTCCTTCTGCATATTGCAGATAATGTATCACAGGCAATGTGACCCACCACATTCCTTTTGACAAAAAAAAACCACCACTCAGTGAATAAAAAAAAATCTTTTTTTTTTTTTTTTAATTATTTATACCACTGGTATCATCAACTTCTCGACAACATTATGACAACCCTATTATGACAACGCTATTACGACAACACTATTACGACAACGCTATTACGACAATTTTACGACAACGCTATTACGTACAACAATTTTACGACAACGCTATTACGACAATTACCCCCCATGTTTTTTTAATTTCTTGTCGCAATTTGAATGTCGTTCCATAAAAATGGAAAAAAACATACCTACGGCAACCAAAAGAACATCGAACCCAAGACAAAATGTCGGCCGACCACAATACAGCAACAAAACAAACATTTAACCACATTACTACCAACATGAAATCCACCAACACATACAGAACAAGTTTATTCCATAAACATTTTGTACGGTTTCAAATTAACATCCCCGAAATTTTTTTTTTTTTACCATAGGCCTACCTTTACGATAGTTTCAACAGTTCCACCTCTAAACTTACTCCAGTCTCTTCCTACCATCATCCATTCTTTCTCATAACAAACCCACTCCCTCTCATTATTGACCCAACCATCTGTCTGCCCTACAGTCAAATCATTATTTTCCTCACCAACCACAGCATCCTTGTACTCCTCATCTATCTCCACATATTTATCCACCACTTTATCTATCTGTTGCTCTGTAACAACCACGTCTTTCTTATCAAACCTCATCTCATCTTGCTCCTCAACTTTCTCCACATCTTGCTTATCATCAAACTTGTCACCTTGCTTCTCAACTATCTCCACATCTTCCTTATTATCCAACCAGCCTACTTGCTCTTCAACAATCTCTTTCACAACATCTATTTTTCCACTTCCTACCTCTCCTACGCTTCTCAAATCTTTTTCTTTCTTTACATCTCCTACATCCACCTGCTTTACCAAAAATATCGTTTTCATTTCCGCGGTCATGTCTCCCATCATCTTCTCCATATCTACCTGTTTAACCATATTCCTCTGCATCTCTTCCAAAGCCCTAGCTTGTTCATCCTGCCCTTTCTTCATCTCTTCCAAAGCCCTAGCTTGTTCATCTTGCCCTTTCTTCATCTCTGTGATCTTGGCTGTCACACCTACTTGCATCATCATTAAATTCCTTATCATGCTCTTGAGATCCCCATCCTCATCTGGTCCATCCATCATCAAGCTCCCTTCAATATCGTCAAGCTCCCTCTCCACTCTTAACCCCTCATATTCACTTCCTTCAATATCATCAAGCTTCCTCTCCATACTTTAACCACTATTTGCTACTCCAAATTTTCTTGAACCTCGACTAGTCAACTCCACTACTCTATTCATACATTCACACAATCATACGTATCAACCTATGGACAATCTCGAATCTGATCTTACTGATTTAACTAAAATTTGGTAACACATTCCCTAGACAAACTTCTCTAGCCTAATATTGATCTAAGCCTATGGACAGACATCTACCATCTCGGTCGTTGTAGTAGACCGAGCCCTACACGTTGGAGCGCCAAATTGTCGAATACTGTCTAGCCCGGTATCTCAAGTAGACAAATTATTATTTTATATTACTAGCTCAGTCGATATTGCATTACTTACTCGTTTGCTGGCTTGACGTTTACCTCACGAACAACCGTCGCACTTCGAAACAGGCCTGTTTCGATGTCCCGAAGCAGCTGTCGTGCACGTCCCACACACAAAACCAGTCCTTCCCTGTCAACTTTTTAAACAACACCAAGTTTTTTTTATCTTGTTATTTTTCTCAACCATAGTAACATCTCTCAACAATACCCAACAATCTTTCTTTTCTAAAACCACTTCTTCTTTTTACCAGGCTTCCTAGATCCAACCCTATCCGCCTTCCATATATGTCACAATTACATGAAAAAAATAATTTTTTAAAAAGAACGCTTATATTTAAATGCACTAAAAAGTAAAAAATAATAAAAAAATAAAAAAATAAATAAAAGCGTTGGGCGCTTTCCCTGCATAAACAGCAGAATACTGCAATCTATGTCAATACCGAAAGCGCCCAACGCTTTTATTTTCCGAGTGAGGCAAAAATTTGTTGGGCGAAAATTTATTTTTTACTTTTTAGTGCATTTAAATATATGCGTTGTTTTTTAAAAAACATTATTTTTTTCATGTAATATTTTGTATTCAAATCTCGAAAACGCTTCAAGATATTGAAAAAGTGATTCATTCTTTTGGATTTAGTTTTTAATCAGCTAAACAATGAGTTTAATGATTCGGAAAGATAATTTAAATCATTAATTAAATAAATATAATATAATTAATTATAATTAAAATAATTCGGAAATGGTTTTGTATCAGCTACACAATTAATTAATTTTAATAACTTTAAAATATTGTAATTGTGTGACTTTCATTTCACTAAAGAATTTATTACTAGTTATAGATTTAATTGCTTAAAATATAAAATTTGAATGTTTTTAAATTCACTACATGTTTAGCCGATGAAAATCAAATTCCGTGTAGGAATCACTTTTTTCAATACCTTGAAGCGCGTTCTCAATATATAAGTAAAATACCATTAAGTTTTCATGGTTTAATATTGCAAGCTACAATACATCTTTTACCGATAAATAGTTCCCAATCTATTATGGAGTTGATCAGAGTTATCTGGACATACTTTAAACTCTGGTCAAAACGGAGGACAGGAATTCATGAACCCTCGAAATTTATCAATTTTACTGAACCTATTTTGGTAATGTGCGTTATTAATTTATGTTGTTCTGTGTGAAAACTTTACCGTTTAATCTTGTATATTGTTTAATTCACAGTTATTAAAAATTGTTATAATTTTGTTAATTCTTTGTTTTCTTTTGATTTTAGCCCGAAGTCTGGTGACAAAGACTGGTAAGAACCAATCTCTTTTTGCACGTTTTCTAAATTATTATCTCTTTCGTCTTTTAATCACAATATGGAAGCATTGGACACAATATATTTTATACATGATAGTCTGTATATTATGCAGCTATGACATCTATAGGGCACTAGCAACACCAAAAGACAACAACGAAACAAATGAATTGAATCGATGGACAAACAACAAGCTGTCAAAAAATATTTTTTTCTGATTTTGGAAAACAAAACACAAAAACAAACAAATACACATACAAGACTTTCACTTAGTCGTTGTCCATCATTAAAAGTTTTAAATGGCGAGCAGTTACTATTGCTACACTTGTTTTTATTTCTATGGTTGCAATTTTATTATTTTGACAGCTGATTGTTTGTCCATCAGTACAATTTATTTGTTCCATTGTTGTAGTCCGGATGTGACGTCAGTGGTGGGTTCCCTAGATTGTTTGATAAGAACATCGTGATATCGTCTCGATTGGCATCGTTGCCAAAATATGAGCCATGAAGCGCAAATACACTCATAATAGCAATTATATATGTGAAGAGAGCAGTTGGAATAAAACTTTACCCGGACTGGGGATCGAACCTAGATTTATATACCTCATTCGTTTCTTTATAAATCTTTGTTCTGAATTTATACTTGGTAAGTATTATCTATTTTTTTACATAAAAGTCATCAATTTCATTCATTAAATTTGATTTACAAAAAATGGTATTTATTTACACGCAAGTTTACGTTCATTTCATAATTAATTTACTTGTTTGGGTACAAATGAAAATATTTATTTACTTGTTCACAAATGCATGTATTTATTTACTTGTTTACAAATGCATCTATGCATTTACAAATTCATGCAATTATTTATTTGTGTACACATGTATATATCTATTTACTTGTTTACAAATGCATTTATTTATTTACTTGTTTACAAATGCATCTATTCATTTACAAATTCATGAAATTATTTATTTGTATACACATGCATATATCTATTTATTTGTTTGACAATTGCATGTATTTATTCACTTGTGTACACATTCATGCATTTATTCACCGGTGTGTGTACATATTCATGTATGATTCACTAGTAATTTGTTTACCAATTCATGTATTTATATAACTTTTATTTATTTATTTAATATTATATTTTTTATTTTGTACTATATTATTTATTTAATTGTTATTTATATATTTATAATATATATTTGCACTACACATTATTCTTCCACTCATCGCTCAGCTTGTTAAGCCGACAACAATGCTAAGCGCGTCGAAAGTCAAAGCTCCGTCCTGCCAAGCGCCGAAAGTCCAAGGGCGTCTAGCCTGCCTGACATATCCACAGTCGGTCGGTGTCTGTCGGAATGAACGGTATTTATCGACCGAGCCGGTTGCGTGCCGCCCCTTGACACACATCGGTAGGACACACGCATGACACGGCGCGCTGACGACCAGGTGGCGGCAGAGTAGCTGCCAATAATATATATATAATTAAAATAAAATATAAATAAAAATCAAATTTTTATTTTATTTTTTTATTTTTTATGTTAATTAAAAATTATAAATAAAAATATACATAAAATCTAAGAAATCATAAATACATATACATGTATATGTTTTAAAATTAAAAATATGTTGGGTTATTACGCCACGTCAGTCACACTCACCTAAAACCATGTTTACGCGTTTCGAGACCGCTCTGGGTCCCCCTAGCGGTCTCGAAACGCGTAAACATGGCTTTAGGTGAGTGTGACCAACGTGGCGTAATAACCCGACATATTTTTAATTTTACAGACATTAACCCGAGCCAAGAAAGCCTCCGTATTTATATATATGTGTGTATGGTTTCTTAGATTTAGTTGGTTCCAAAACGTTGCTTTTTTTTTTTTTTTAATAAACGTTTGATTGGTTAAATGTTTTCATATTATGTTTATCTTTTTATATATATTTTTTATTATTATATATATATATATATATATATATATATATACATATTACAAAACAATTTTTAATGGTCAACCAAGCCAACGTTTATTTTCAAAAAATAAATGTCTTCGTTTTGATGACCTGTAGATTCGTCTTTTTCAAGATGTACACAATTGGATTGGTTTACCGGGGCTGTACCAACGTCTGTCTATAACTTAATAATATTATATTATATAATATAATATAATATGAAGAACTATGAACTCTTCTGGATTTAATTGAAGAAAACAAAATTAATAATATTAAAAATGTTTGTACCTGGCACCTCCACCAAAACCAATAATTTTCTTTAATAACGTTGATTTCGACACCAGTCCTTATTTGTAACGTTGTAGGTAGTGAATTTAATCATTTTTTATTTATAATAATATAAGTTTGTTATACACACATTTAATTACTAATTTAAAACAAATTTATTTTCCCAATTTGTAATTAAATGTCGTTAAAATGACGACTTTTCCAGTAATGCTAACAACATAATTAGTGTTAATTTTATAGGAAGTTACTGCATTCTACTCTTTTACCGTAGTATCGATATAATATATATATCGATAGCAAAATGCAAGAACTGTATTTACATACATAGTTTGTAGTTGTACATAACTAGAGTAATGTCTTATAAATAACATTTGGCTAACGCTTAAAAATAAATTGTTTCTAATTTTAAGTCGTATCTTTAATTTACTTCCTTTTTGCCGCTACATTATTTAAATCAATGATTTGTTATAAATAATTAACTACAAAATTTAAATTAACTTGATTTCCTATCATCTCAACAACTAAGAAATTGTTTACAACTTTCAGTCGTATCTATAATGTACTTCCTTTTTACCGCTATATTATTCAAATAAATGGTTTGTTATACATAATTAACTACGAAATTTAAATTAACTTTATTTCCCATCATTTCAACAACTAGGCCACTGTACGCCATATCACCTCAACACTTCTAAAGCTAATATACTCTGCTCTCACCTTTGAAAGGTCTCTTAAAGGTCACTATAAGGTCTGTGTTTGTATAATGTTCATTATCCTTATGGGGCCACTTAGCGATTGACAGATCCACTTTACTAGATGATGAAGTACAAAGCAAACAATTCCTTTGTACATTATTGTAACGAGAAAGTGTTTCATGAATACGACATTTTTCTCACATGGTCCCATTATTCAGTTTCTACCCTAACCCAAAACAGTATAGAACCCCCAACATGGATTGAGTCGAAAGATTAATATCACGGTAATAATTATTATTCCTTTATTATTATGAATAATTTATGTAACCGAAAATGAATTAAATTATTTTTTATAAGGGGACAATTTCACGCTAAGCTAATATTAATGTATTCACACACGGTGGGTATGGTGGGGGAGGGGGAGGGGGAGGGGGAGGGGAGGTACCTCATTTACATGTGCGTGGTGAACTAAATGTGTTCAAATGAAAAACAATATTGTATACTTTTTATAATTGCTGCCGTACGCGTTAGTTTGAAAGTCGTAAAAACAGCCGAAATTGTAATTTTCGTGCATATTATAGTTATACATTGAATAGTCTATATAAAATACAGATACATTGTCATGTTCACGTTGATTAATTTTCTGATTGGATGTACTTTTATGAGGCTGCCAACAATGGGCGCAATATTAAATACAGTTTGTTTTTTTTGGAATCATTTACATTGAAATGATTATTAAATATTTTATTTATTTATGTAGCCCTATTCTGTAATTTTTATTCTATATAAGTTACTCGATAAATTCTGCCTACATTCGGAATTTTTCATTCAATATTACATTGCTTTCTACAACTTTGAAAACAACTTTGAATTCAGGCAGAATTCGTTTTAAAATGTACAATGAGGAAGTTACAGAACAGGGCTCCTGGTCTTACACTAAATACCAGAAACAGACTTTGGACCACTTGTGAACTAGGCCTAAGTTTACAGCCAACGGTTAGTACGTTAAAAACCGAATGCACAAAAGGATTTACCGACGCAAATATTTGCGTGAGCTCGTTAAAGTTGCGGCTGCCTCGACCGTCCCACAAATAGATTAAAATGGCGGCTCTGTTAAATACGGTGGACAACGGGCTCCCGCGATCGCACCAACGTATTGGAAGTTCCTGATTACATTTTTAATACTAGTTAATATCTGCTGAAACATTTGGCTCCACTTTAAGTCGAAGATCTTCGTGTGGATTCAAGAATGTGCGATAAGAAAAAGTTGCGATACCTTCCAGTTGACGTTCAGATAAGTCTCCTTTTAATATTGGCCTAGGCAAGCATACTTGTAAACCATGTGTTAGTGCGGAGTATACTAAGCACGGGCATGGTTTACATTGGATGGTTTTATCGTTAGTACTATACTAAGCACGGGTCTGTTATGGCCGTGTATAGCGTGTTGCTTATCCACGTACCAGTCAATGACGACGGTTCAATAGCTGCAATTACCTTGTCCACAACGCGAGCAAATAGACGCACCGCACATTACATGACTGTACAGTGTACACGGGGACGCGTGCAAATAGCGCGCTCGCGATAAGCAAGGCGCTAAACACCACGCACGCATTGTACGGGAAACCGTATGTGCACTAAACTACTACTGTTACCATACTATATTAGCTATGTTTACATGGCGGACCGTACTGAGTACCAGACTGAGAACTGTCATGGTCGCTTGCGTTTATATTAAGGTGTACCCAAACTTGATTTCGGTCTCGCGCCACATTGGTCGTATATAACCCTACTTTTTCCTTCTGTCTTATAAAATTTATTTAAGGATGCATCCCGGCAAACAAGTTTCCAAGCTGTTGTAAATATTTTACTTCATTTTTGTTGATGGCAACTTCAATCATTTTCCATCTTATTCGCCTACAAACAGCGTTCGTTCAAAGTTTCAGTTCTTCAGTCGGTACGTTCTACCCGTTTACATGATAAGACTGTGTCGGTCTTTCGGTACGGTCTAGCTTTTTTGACGGACTGGACCCAGTCGGTTCGGTCTCATTTTTTAGGTGTTTACATGGCCCTGGACCGTACTCAGTACCGGACCCAGTCCGCCATGTAAACAGGGTAAATGTAGGCCTACTACTACTAAAGGTCTCTCACACCAAGAAGTAAGATAGTGTCAGGGGAGTCAGGACTGCCCACCATTAGTTTCCAACGTAACAAGTGCGAATCACTAACGTTTTTTCCGATTGTCTAGTATAATTTGGTTGCGTTAAGTTTTTTGACGGAAACCTGCTTGCACGTTTTCTTGTATGTTACCGTCAAAAAACTTACCGCAACCAAATTGTACTAGATAATCGGGAAAAACGTCAGTGATTCGCGCTTGTTAAGTTGGAAACTAAAGGCGGGCGGTCCGGATACTATCTAACTTCTTGCTGTGAGATACCTATACTATTACTACTTTTATATATACGACTATTATAATATGCTATAATACTACTTTTATAGAAAACTGAATGAGGTAAATGTAAGAATATTTTCACTCTCTAATCACTAAACATCTTCTGTTGTATTATTATTTCCTTTTCTATGTACCATTTATTGTTGAGATATTAATAAAATACGCCTATTTAAACTAATATTTTATCCCGCCGCATTTTAACACAAACTATGCTAAAATTGTAAATTTATATCCATATGCAAAAGACCTCTTTCAGAATTGATCTAAGACCCTTAGATAGAATTAATTGTATTGGCCTATAGATCTTCAATGATAACAATGCACATCAGTAGAAAATGCACCTTGACATAACATTTGAAAACAAGTTGTTATTGTTGAGCATTGTTGTCATTGATCTATCAAGGACCTTTAGATAGAAGTAATTACGGCCGTCTAGATCAATTCTGAAAATCGTCTATTGTAAAAAATTAATGCACACATTATTAACAATTCCTATCCATACACAAATGATCGGGTTCCAACCAAAAATAAACCATTTTAACAATCAGACTATAAGCTAATGATTAATTAAATGATTAGCGATATAAATTAAACATCTGACTGTGAGCGATAGGTCATTATGACAAGTGTACACCTATGTACACGATTTTAGTATTAACTTTTAATCTCAAGTCTCACGACGTGTTAAACTTTCAAATCAATATTACTGGGTTTAAATCGGTCACCGACCCTGTGACCTTCCGCTCACTATAATACCTGTAATTAACATTGCTTTTACTATTTTTTATAGCATTTGCGGGTAGTAAAAAACTTCTTTCATACGCCGACTTTTATGTGTGGTTAATTTTTTTCCCCTGCTCAGTATAAATTCTTACCAGTGTACAGCATAGTTTCTTACCCAAAGGTTTTGGAATGTATAGTTAATCTATTGATAGCGCATAATCTATAAAGAGTATTTGATATTTATTAAGCTTCTAACCCTTGTTTTCAAAATAGCCTTAACATTTAGTTATGTATATACTCAGTCTGTGTTTTATAAACATAAGTTAGTGTTTTAAGTTAAGTTTACTTTGTAAATAAGTACTAATTATTGTGTGAAACGTAAGAACAAATATTATTCCATCCAATGTTTCTCTAGAATTTTTAATTCTTTTGTTGGACAATGTTTAAATAAAGAGGACTTTTTATTGGTTAATATCATGGTGAAAATAATTTAGAAGCCTACCAAATATTTCACAATGTTTCGTTTAAAACATGCAAGAGATAGCGCTGCCAAGCTTCCTCGTTATAATTTAACAATAAAACAACAAACTACCCCTCACAATAGTTGATTTTCTTGCCACCAGAATGCATCCAGTCTATTTTGAGTGGTCAATAGTGGATTATGATTTTTAACGGCAAAAACATGCATACGCCCATTAGGTGTAACAAGCACATGGATTTGCAATGGGTAGTATAAATACGGATCTAATTACATAACAAGTAATCCTGTGGTCCATCCGTGGGTCATGGTCCATTGATTCAGCAACACCGGTCTAGACGAGGCTTAACAATAGCGGTATAAAGCTGACAATAATGTGTTGTTGCTTTTGTTGTAACACATTGGCAGATTTATTAAATCAATAAACTTGAACTTGGCTTTCGGGTATACCCGCGTCGATTATCGCTTAAAAGCTGACGTTTCGGGCAGTTTACACTACCCATCTTCAGAGCTAAACCTGAAGAAGTCACAGAATGAAACCTACTCGATCCAGTTCCAGAGTAGGTTTTATTCTGTGACTTCTTCAAGTTTTAGCTCTGAAGATGGGTAGTGTAACCTGCACGTCAGCTTTTAAGCGATATTCGACGCGGCTATACCCGAAAGCCAAGTTCAAGTTTATTGATTGACTCGGGCCACGGAAGCCTACGTGAGATTTATTTAAGTTACTTATGAAATAACCGAGCCATTGGTATACCATCTTAATTTTCTACTTCTCTACTTTCTACAATCTTATTGAAACAGGTCTTCCCCGTCTGGGCCCAAAGTAGCTCTGCCTGTCGTAAGAGGTGACTAAAATATCGCCGTCGTATGACCTAGCTGTCGAGTACTTCGTAAAACTACAAATAAGAAATAAAACAAAAATAAACAGGTCCGTTCGGGATAATTTTGACCTTGGTTAGGGTCGGTTTACACATTATTCAAAATATAAAAGTTCAGGGCTAACAAAATCAAATAAAGCCAAAAGCATTATGGCGTTAACACACTTTCCTAGAATTTAAGTTTTAAAGAAACCATAGCAACGTTAACTCTTATACCTAAAATTCTTAGCCCAGCCAATGAGAGGCGACGTTTTATAAATCCGGCCAATGGTAGCGATCCTAGGTAAAACAGTTGGGAAAATTAAAGAGATAAGAGTGGAAAGTGTGTAAATCGACGTTAACCTAGAATAGTGGGTGTGACCAATAAGGATTTGCCCTCTACTAAGCGGAAGACTACATTCACGAGTGTGTGAAATAACGCCGAAAATGTTTCAGTAGGCAATCAAGGTCCGTAAATTCCCTGGCGGGGGCTCGTCGAACTGAGGTTTACCGAACCTCCGCCAGAGAATTGACGGACCTTGTAGGCAATACGATAACCAATCAAACATCAAACGTCATTGCATTGCATTGCGTTATTGTCATTGCATAGCATTGCTATGTTCACTCGACCAGAAACTCACGGACTATCCCGAAGTTAATACCGATCGAGTTGACAAAAGTTTCTGTACTTCTCTTGATTTATATATCTCAATGAGTGTGCACGTATCTACCATCCACTCACGCACTAAACTGTCAAGTAGAACCGCTCACACACTTACATAACTCAAGTTTCCTCTATTCAAGAAGAAGCAACCCCAAACAAAGGGATGTTTCTTGTCAGATAGAGTTTTACAGTCTGCCGATCGAACATAACGGCTTCTAGAAGGAGGACGACATACCCCATTTGCATCCAATACACGTATGCATTAATAATAAGGGTATATTATATGCATGTGCCTGAAGCAACGGTGGGACGTTGAATGTAGCCTTGAGGGAGTGAGGCGGTATGTTAGGTGGCTCGTTGGTCCAGTAGTTAGCATCCCTGCTTCCAATGCAGAAGGTCCCGGGTCCAGATCCCGGTTTAGGCAGAAGTTTTTTTACTTCTAATAAGGATCCAGTTCCATTACTTCTTATCTTAGGAATAAGTAAACGGTGACTTTGGAGCCGGCCTAGCAATGAAGCACTCAATAAATTTAAAGTGGTTCTGAATCGGATTCTGGCATTTGTCCGCAAGTGTTCGCACTGTCCAATCACTTATTCATATGTTTCGTATTTGAAATATCTATCTTTGATTGGTTATCGCTCACTCGTCGATGGTGTTCCGAGCTTGCAAGGTTGCTGTAGTCCCTTTAAATTAAAGTCCCCCACTGAAAATCAGTTTCGTTTCTGAGTGGGTAGACTCTATATGTGACTTATTTTTTATTTTTATTTATTTAGCAAGGTTACATCATGTGAGACTCGATCTTGGTAGATAATATTTCGATTCCTGTATATACTTACTGCACTAAGATTGTATAATAGCCCCAACGTAGGTTGTCACATACCGACCCCATAGCTTTATCTACTGCCCCTTTCATACACGCTGATTTAGCGGAAATCAGTAGATTCCTGGCGTTCTTTCACACATTCGTAAATGTGACCTTCCACTTTGTAGAGTTTACAAGTCTCATTGTTAATTATTTCCACTGTGCCAAGTAACCAACGGAAGTTAGTGATTTATCCCTGATGGAACCGTTTCAATTTCATGATAGGAACTAGAGTAGTAGAAAATTAAGTTGGTACCATTGGAATTGCTATTTCGTAAGCATGAAAATATTCTCATTATGGCAACTTTAGTATGTCGAAAGAAGTAGCTGTTTTCGTGTTACAACGTTGGTATCTCTGCCTGCGGCGACTGTGCTGCGATCTATTAGCGTAAGATGAAAAAGTGTTGTTACCTTACGTACTGTACCGACAGACAAAGAAATAGCTGTTTTCGTGTTACAACGTTGGTATCCCTGCTTGCAGCGACTGTGCTGCGATTTATTGGCAGGACTTGAAAAAGTATCTTTACCTTAAGTTCTGTACATCCATGATATCTCGATTAAGTAGCTGTTTTCGTGTTACAACGTTGGTATCTCTGTCTGCTGCGACTATGCTGCGATCTCTTGGCAGGAGTTGGAAAAAAGTCGTTACCTTACGTACTGTACAGACGAAGAAATAGCTGTTTTTGTGTTACAACGTTAGTATCCCTGTCTGCCGCGACTGTGCTGCGATCTATTGGCAGGACTTGAAAAAGTGTCTTTCCCCTCAGTTCTGTACATCGATGGTATCTCGAAGAAGTAGCTGTTTTCGTGTTACACCGTTAGTATCGCTGTCTGCCGCGACTGTGCTGCGATCTATTGGCAGGACTTGAAAAAGTGTCTTTATCTTAAGTTCTGTACATCCATAGTATCTGAAAGAAATAGCTGTTTTCGTGTTACAACGTTGGTATCCCTGTCTGCCGCGACCGTGCTGCGATCTCTTGGCAGGAGATGGAAAAGTGTCGTTACCTTACGAAGAAATAGCTGTTTTTGTGTTACACTGTTAGTATCACTGTCTGCCGCGAATGTTCTGCGATCTCTTGGCAGGAGATGGAGACGCGGTCTTGTCTTCAAGTTTCCTCGCCGGCTGACAATGCAAACTCGAAGCCCGAGTTTTCACCCAGTAACAAGCTTGATCTATGCAATCGAGTTTCGAAAAGGGAAGTTAGAGTTTATCCCCCTTACGCTCTTCAAAGGCAGGAGGGAACAAAAGGAATGACTTTTATTCATCCCATTTGTCATTCAAGTTTTCATTGTGATCCGTACGTACTATTCGCAAGCGCTCTCTCTCTCTCTCTTGTCTCTCTCTCTGCCTCTCTCTTTGGCAGATTGACTTTCTCGTTTAATACAACGAGGGTAATTGGAACAATAGGAATTATTTCTGAACATAATACATTTTTCTCTTGCTTAAAATGTTGTTCTTGATAAATATTTAAACACATGGGCCTGGATTCACAAAGATGCCTAACTCTAAGTTGTCCTAAGTTAGGCAAATCCTAGATAGATAAATCAAGATAAATCATCCTTGGGTATTACTGCACATTCACAAATTCAATATTATTAGTTTAATTGTTGTTATATAACTATATTGTATCTTTAGGACATTGCAGAGCGATATATACGTGATTAATTTCACTAAGATTTGCCTAAACTAGGACGTCTTAGCACTAGGCACTTTTGTGAATCTGGGCCCTGGTAAGTCACATGAAGAGGGGCATAAGGGTTTTTCTACTGTTACGAGCAATTATAATATACTAATAAACTTATTATTATAACTACTACTCTTATTTGTATAAAAAAAAAAATTAAAAAATAGGCCTACCCACTAGGTGCAGTCACATATCTGATTTTCAGTGGTGTTCTTTAACTTAAGTGATAAGTCAACCCTGTAAACTCCAAACAACATTGACGAGTGAGCAATAACCAACCAAAGATCAATATTTTAAATATTAAAATATGTGAACCAGTGGTTGGAGAGTGCGAACACTTGCGGACAAATGCGAGAATCAACCAGGCTGATTTAGAACAACTGTGAATTTATTTAGTGCTTCGCTTGTGGTTAGGGTTGTGTTTGACCCTCCCCGACGCCACTGGCCGCGCCACTGTCGTGCCTCGAGATATCCTCGTGTATGGATCCTGACACTTGGTCGGATGGCTCGTGTCAAACACGTTCAATTATTCACTCGGATTCTTCGCTCTAGTCCGCTCTCTACACTCGGAGCGTTACAAGTAAGACTGCGATGTTGCCAGTCTTCGCTCTACTCCGCTCTCTAGACTCGGAGCGTTACAAGTAAGACTGCGATGTTGCCAGTCCTCGCTCTTCTCCGCTCGCTAGACTCGGAGCGTTACAAGTAAGACTGCGATATTGCCAGTCTTCGCTCTACTCCGCTAGCTAGACTCGGAGCGTTACAAGTAACACTGCGATGTTGCCAGTCTTCGCTCTACACCGCTCTCTAGACTCGGAGCGTTACAAGTAAGACTGCGATGTTGCCAGTCTTCGCTTTACTCCGCTCGCTAGACTCGGAGCGTTACAAGTAAGACTGCGATGTTGCCAGTCTTCGCTCTACACCGCTCTCTAGACTCGGAGCGTTACAAGTACGACTGCGATGTTGCCAGTCTTCGCTCTACTCCGCTCGCTAGACTCGGAGCGTTACAAGTACGACTGCGATGTTGCCAGTCTTCGCTCTACTCCGCTCTCTATACTCGGAGCGTTACAAGTAAGACTGCGATGTTGCCAGTCTTCGCTCTTCTCCGCTCTCTAGACTCGGAGCGTTACAAGTAAGACTGCGATGTTGCCAGTCTTCGCTTTACTCCGCTCGCTAGACTCGGAGCGTTACAAGTAATACTGCGATGTTGCCAGTCTTCGCTCTACTCCGCTCTCTATACTCGGAGCGTTACAAGTAAGACTGCGATGTTGCCAGTCTTCGCTCTTCTCCGCTCTCTAGACTCGGAGCGTTACAAGTAAGACTGCGATGTTGCCAGTCTTCGCTTTACTCCGCTCGCTAGACTCGGAGCGTTACAAGTAATACTACGATGTTGCAATTCTTAGCTCTACTCCTACATACTTCTTCTCATCCGCTTCCTCTTTCTATTTTTTCCGATGTTGCCATTCTTAGCTCAACTTCTGTATATTTCTTCTCATTCTCTTCCTCTTCCTCTTTATATTTTTGTTTATATCACCGGTCTTCCTTTTTTCATACTTATCTGTATTTCTTTAATGGAATGTCACAATTAAATATATTTTTATCACCCTATTACATTATTTAAATCTATATAACCATTAATTTGTTTCTTATTTATTTATAATTGTTTTTGTTCTTTCTTTTTACTTCTTGGTTTTGTTATCTTCTTGTATTTTGTTATTTTCTTGTATAGTACTATTTATTGTCCTAATTTGTAAATCAATAATTTTATAACTGAATAGAATAGACATTAAAAAATAAATGTATTACAACTATTTTCTAGACAAAAATTTACCAATAGAATGAAGGATATTATGTTCTAATCATTTTAAGCCTAGTAATCACCATATCCTCAGTAAACAGCCTCAGTGTATAACTCTCCTCCAGCCTTCCAATGCTCACAGCCAGCCAAACCCTTGTGAGTTATTGGCCCCGAGTTTGTTTGACTTTAATTAGCTGTTCTTAAATGGCTTTCAGAAACTTGGCCAATTCCGCTCTCCCGGTCGAGGAAACCCTTCCCTCCCCTTCACCCACCATCCAAACACTCAAAAAACAAAACAAAACAAGAGTTGGCGATACGTATTGCGTTTTGTATTTTCTTAAGCCAGTTACATTAAGATGCTACTGGGAAAACAGCGTTTTCTATAGCGTACAGACTTGATCGAACAAGTTTAAGTACATGAGAACGCGGGATCATCGGAAACAGGAACAAAGCACTTGATAATCAAGAACAAAGCACTTGAGAAACAAGAACTAGAAAAGCATTCTTGAAGTTTGTCGGTTCGTTCATTGAAATTGAGATAGTTCTGAAAATAATCTTGAAACAAGTTACAAATGGGATGTGAATTGTACATTTTGATATTATAAGATCTTGTGCAATGTTAGAAATATGTTAGTTAACAATTTAATACATTTAATTCCCAAGAAATATTTATATTTATTATCGACTGCATCTGTGTTCCATCTATGCATGGCGGCCAGTAGTTTGAGTGCGTGGCCATGCCGAAATAATGTACCTTTTTCAGAATTGGTTTAGAACCTTTAGATAGAGCTAATCACGGCTTTAATTTATATTATGGTCATCTATCTCTAGGATTTTAGTTTTGATTCAAATTTGATATCTACTTCTATGATTTGATAGTAAAAATATCTACCATACTGATTAAAATATAAGACATCTTTAATATATTTTATCTGAAGTTTTTACTAAACCACAGCTTGCTGCATTCTCACTGTTTTAATATGGGGAGCTTGTTTATAAAAATGGAAACTTTTTTCGGATTTAATTCTGTGAGTACTTGGTACTAATGTATTGTTTTGAACGCTCTGTTTCGTATCTCCCTGTTTCTTGTCTTGATCGATCGAACTTTGGAGCAACTTTCTTCTAGACTGGACACTCATAATTCACAGCTTAATTTAATCAACGAGCTTTTGAATGTATAGTGTAGACGCTCGGGCGCTGTTTCTTGTGTATTATGCTTTCTGCGGAAACTTGTATGCAAATATATAATACAATGTAGATTTGCTTATTTTCGAGTCAAGGACCTCTAGAGTGTATTGTTAATCTTATCATGTCAGTTGTGTTAAGCTTATAGATTAGATTTTAGATTTTCAATTTTTTTTTTAGAATTTTGAGTTTTATTTTAGATTACTTTTAGATTTAGATTTTTTTAAGCTCAGATTTAAAAAAAAAAGGTATCACTGCTTGAGGGTGCATAACTGAGCATATATGGGTGTTTGAATAGTTGAGAAGGAATGTTCTATCAAACTTTATGAATTTTGTATATATATATGTTTGTAAAATTAAAATCATGTCGGGTTATTACGCCACGTCGGTCACACTCACCAAAAAAACCATGTTGACGGGTTTCGTAAAATAACCCGACATGTTTTTCATTTTACAAACATTAACTTGGGTCACGAAAGTCTCCGTATTTTAATATATATATATATATATATTGTTTCGTTATCTGTGGACCCTGGTAATATCCAGATGCGTTATACACCTTCAATTTTGAATTTAAAATTTGTTTTAAAGATACGAACATAAAACTGTTTGCCGCAGACTCATAAATTTGTATTTATTGTCTAAAATCAACATTTTTATTGAAGGAGGAGGGCACTGAACTCCCCCCCCTCTCCTGCCCTTTATGTGGGTACCCACGGCTACTCTGGAAGGTCTAATTATTCCTCTTGCATGTGTTTTGCAATTATTTTCATTCAACCATCGAAACGACCACTTCTTTCAATTGAAGTCTTACCGAGATGAGTTTTTTTTTTCTCCCATCTTTGGAGTCATTTAGTAGAAAAGCTATTCTCATTGTTTACTCTTCTTTTATTATCACTTTGTATTCGGCTTTTATTTACCTAGAAATAACAGAAGAAAAAAAACGAATAAAAGTTCTTTACGCTAATGAAAAGAACAGCTTCTGCTACGTGGGGTGGTGGAGTATTCCCTCTCATCCACTTGTGGGCTATTCATGAGCAACGGCTTCAGGATTATTGTTCGTTGTGGATTTTTGATATTAAATGTTTGCAGAATCCTTCTGAAAAAATGTGTACAGGTGGGAGCAAAACAAAGATCTTATAGTACGTTTACAGCTACGCGTTGCGAGCGAAGCAAAGGCGCGAGCTCCAATCAGTGGCCGAGTTTGCGTGAAACTATTAACTTCTTTGCGTGAAACTCGGCCGCTGATTGGAGCTCGCGCCCTCGCTTCGCTCGCAACGCGTAGCTGTAAACGTACCATTAGTTGTTTGTAAATGTAGGGGAAAATTATAGTGTTTTTATGTAGCCTTCGGTTGATTGCTAGTGGTGTATTTTTGTAGTTTTGAGTGATCAATGGAAGGTTAAACTTTTACTGCAAATTCTGAAAGCAAAGGTGGGTCGACTAAAAGTTGAAGTTGAAACTTGAAAAATGTATTACAATAATAGAAAAAACACATTGAATTTTTAATGTTATTGAAACTATTATAAATTGAAAGGCTTATGAAAGATCGAAAAGCGTAATAGGCAATACTATAACCAAGCAGCAGAAAACCCATTGAATCTCATAACTGCTGGAGTGACACAATGAGGAGGTGTCAGTAACTGTACTACCTCTTATTTATATTTGTCGGAAAGTGTACATCTGCTTGGAAATATAGAAATTAGTATAATCACCAAGATAATTGCTATATTCAGCTTGCGAACAACTATTTTACCACTCTTTTATCTAGTGGTGTATTGTATTTTTTCAGAACTGATAGAGCAAATCACGGCCCTCTAGATATGCAATAAAAACAATGCACAACAGTGAAAAATGCACAGTTGTCATTGATTAAATAAATAAATTCACATTTACAGTCTACCCACTCAGTTACTAAACTGATTTGCATTGGGGGACTTTAATTTAAAGCGACTAAAACAACCCTGTAGGCTTCGAACACCATCGACGAGTGAGCGATAACCAATCAAAGATCGATATTTCAAATACGAAACATATGAATCAGTGATTGGACAGTGCGAACACCTGCGGACAAATGCCAGAATCAACAAGGCCGATTCAGAACAACTTTGAATTTATTGAGTGCTTCGTTGCTAGGACGGCTCCAAAGTCACCGTTTACATATTTCTAAGGACCCTTAGATAGAGATAAACACTGCCCTCTAGATCAATTCTGAAAATCATCCACTGGATCCAGTTGTATTTGTGGTAGATCGAGTGTATCTCCATTGAGAACAGGTGTTAAATCCTTTGTCAACTAACGTTCGTCGGTGGGGATTTGTCGCCCGTTCGATATCGAAAACTGTTCATGACAATCGAAGAGAATTTAATCGATATCGGAAACTGTTCGACTTTCAACAATCGAACAAGATTTAATGAGACACTTCGACGAACGTTTTTCTACGACGAATTTAAACCTGTCATCCGTGATGACAAAGGAAGGATTACTCGTTTGTAATCGTGTTCTTGTGATGAATAAAGCTTCAATGTAATCTTTAATGTTTTTCGTTTTCCTTAAAAATGCATCAAAAGACATAAAGATAGAACCTTAAAAGGGTTCTTAATAAAATGTTTAAAGCTTAACGCGAAGGTAGTTACTGTAGGTAGAGCGTTGGGGGCGACGCGTTAGCTGCGTTACGTGCGTTGCTCGCGTCGAAATGTTTACAGTAGCGCGAGCCGACGAACGAAGCACTCAATAAATTCAAAGTTGTTCTGAATCGGCCTTGTTGATTCTGACATTTGTCCGCAGGTGTTCGCACTGTCCAATCACTGATGCATATGTTTCGTATTTGAATTATAGATCTTTGATTGGTTATCGCTCACTCGTCGACGGTGTTGGAAGCCTACGGGGTTGGTTTAGTTGCTTTAAATTTAAGTCCCCCACTGAAAATCAGTGCATTACTGAGTGGGTATACTCTAAATATGTATTTATTTATTTATTTATTTATTTATTTATTTAACATTACATAATAACCTCAATGTTCATAACCTTAATGTATCTGTGATAGAAGATAAATCAAGCCGTTTACAAATACAATTTCGCTATGATATGACGAAGACAAATTGCAGCTCTTGTTAACCTCGAAATGTGGAAGAAAGAAATGTAGTTTGAAGGTTAGATTCCGTCGTCGATCAAAACACATTAAATAAACAAGTTTTGAATTGTTGTATCTCTTACGTTGGTAGGCAGTTAGGCCAATTACTTGAAAGAAACGCTTTAGTTTTGATTAAACTTTTGTCTCGATTACTCCTTTAATCGTGTACATTGGCATATAATAATATTTACGTAAACTTTATCGGCGGATATAGTTACTAAACCATTTTTTTGTGGTAATCATATTCGTTGTCTATTGACAGCTTTAATGTCAACACACATTTTCCCCTCCATGATGGCCGGCGTTGTGACGTCACGTGAATACTTCCTATACTTGGTCATTCTCACCTTATTCCTCCGAAAGTACCACATCTTCCTCGCACCTTAAATGCCTTATTCCTCCGAAAGTACCACATCTTCCTCGCACCTAAATGCCTTATTCTTCCGAAAGTACCTTATCATTCTCGCACCTAAATGCCTTATTCTTCCGAAAGTACCACAATATCTTGCTCGTACCTAAATGCCTTATACTTCCGAAAGTACCACATCTTTATCGCACCTAAATGTAGTATTCTTCCGAAAGTACCACATCTTCCTCGCACCTAAATGCCTGACTCTTTTGAAAGTACCACATCTTCCTCGCACCTAAATGCCTTATACTTCCGAAAGTACCACATCTTTATCGCACCTAAATGTAGTATTCTTCCGAAAGTACCACATCTTCCTCGCACCTAAATGCCTGACTCTTTTGAAAGTACCACATCTTCCTCGCACCTAAATGCCTTATACTTCCGAAAGTACCACATCTTCCTCACACCTAAATGTCTTATTCTTCCGAAAGTACCACATCTTCCTCGCACCTAAATGCCTGACTCTTTTGAAAGTACCACATCTTCCTCACACCTAAATGCTTTATTCTTCCGAAAGTACCACATCTTCCTCGCACCTTAATGTCTTATCCTTCTGAAAGTACCACATCTTCTTCGCACCTAAATGCCTGACTCTTTTGAAAGTACCACATCTTCCTCACACCTAAATGCTTTATTCTTCCGAAAGTACCACATCTTCCTCGCACCTTAATGTCTTATCCTTCTGAAAGTACCACATCTTCCTCGCACCTAAATGCCTGACTCTTTTGAAAGTACCACATCTTCCTCACACCTAAATGCTTTATTCTTCCGAAAGTACCACATCTTCCTCGCACCTTAATGTCTTATCCTTCTGAAAGTACCACATCTTCTTCGCACCTAAATGCGTTATTCTTCCGAAAGTACCACATCTTTCTCGGACCTATACTCTCTATTCTTCGACCCATGCCTTGTTCTCTGTTACCGCGCGTTCTCGCCCAGTCAATACCTCTCCGACTCAGCTGCAAAGGGTTATTAGACACGCTCACTGTATAACGGACTTCAAAGACCTCGTTGACTCTCTGTTATCTCGTCCCATTCACTCACAGCACACACCCACACGGCAATTACAATACACCAACCCTATCTCATTTCGTGAGACAAGAAGGGACACGTCGTCAGACGGAGACCTCTGTCTCTCTCTCTCTCTCTCTGCCTTCTGCATAACATCTGTAAGATAAAATATGTATACAAAGTGTATTTTATACTAGTTTATAATGGTATTATTGCCAATTCAATATGTATTATCTCACATTCATATATTTCATGTTCATATGTTTATGGTGTCTGTAAAATATCTGTAATGAAGAGGTTGGCTACACTCAAAGGGGCTTAATAGCCCTACGTAGCACGCCTTTAAGCCAATAAATATCAAATATCAAATATCTCTCTCTCTGTCTGTCTGTCTCTCCCTCTCTCTCCCTCTCTCTCCTTTCCTTCTCTCTCCTTCTCTATCTCTCCCTCTCTCTCTTTCTCTCTTGCTGGCCTTAATCCCGCCTTTAATAAAGACCATTATCTCTCTCTCTCTCTCTCTCTCTCTCTCTCTCTCTCTCTCTCTCTCTCTCTCTCTCTCTCTCTCTCTCTCTCTCTCTCTCTCTCTCTCTCTTTTTCTCTCTCTCTCTCTCTCTATCGCTCTCTCTCTATCGCTCTCTCTCGAGCGGGATCGTTTTAGTCTTCATTAACATAAGTAACAAGGATCCGAGTTGAGTTGACAATTAACCAGCGGGGTTTTGTTTATTAGGTCTCAAGTATTATTAAGAAAATTCCTTTTCGAGCCGTGTTCTTAATGTCGACGTTCTACCGTTCATCATGTCGTTAAGTCGGATGAATTACGGAGAGTACTGAAGACAAGATACTGATGAGGTTTTTGGAGGTCGTACAAGGTCGTGTGTTCACTACCTGTTGTCGGGGAATCCCTCTAGCCCGGTTTAAGGTCGTTCAAAGTTATGCGTTCACAACTTATCGGCAGGGAATCCTTCTAGCTCGGTTTAAGGTCGTACAGAGGTCGTGCGTTCACTACCTGTCGTCGGGGAATCCCTTAATCGTGGCTAAATGTTCAAAATCAAGGCCATACCAGGCGGAAGGTAGAACGTACACTCGCCTATATATACTCATCAATGATAGTAAAACTATATTCTTTATGGATATCTTTTTGGGTTAGTTTGTGACTTTGTCGGTGTGTAGATTTTACAAATATAGGTTTTCTAGTAACTTATTTTGTCTATAACAACTTTTGAATAATTGTTACATAACGAAACACTTAACTCTAATGATTGCGATTGGATCATCACTCTATCACGGTCATCTCTATTATGTCTGACCTATATCACCCGGTACGCCGTGGACAGTCTTGCAAGATACCGAAGAACGTAGAAGGTAACGGCAACAATGGAGACGCGAAACGTAACGAATTCGGCATCCTGCCAACTCCCGTCGAACGAGCTGTCACAATAATTCCCCTGTCTGTCTGTCTGTCTGTCTGTCTGTCTGTGTGTCTGCACTCAATTACCACGGATTGGTCTCCACATCCGAGAGAGTTGCCTGGCTGTTTGATTGTAATTTCTCGTTGCTATGGCGTACGGTGTCTCGGAAGTCCCCTTTTTGCACCGTTAGCGGAAATGACGTCATTGCAGATAACAATTGGTATCGAGGCTTGTAACAGCCAACTGTGTAGACACCTTCATAGGTTTATTGAATTCGATGGCTTTTAAGTTTTAACATTGAGGTCGCGTTAGACTCGTATTTTTAAACGTTTTGCTAGTGGTAATGGTAAAAACTGTTATTTAAGTATAAATATTGTTGCTGTGGTTTTTTTATGTTCTGTACTTTATTTGGTAACTGAACTGAGTTTTTTCTGTTACTTATTGCCCACAGATAAGCCATATCGGGCTGTGTTGAATGGAAAGGACGAACATTTTAATTCATCATGAATAATTACTACCGTTTACTACGCCACGGTACACAATTAGCCCACCATTATCACTAGACGTATTTATAAAAAGTCGCAAAAGCCTGAAAAAAAAGGTATCAATTTGTGTTGAATAATGGTTTTCAAAAATTTTCCTTTCTTTGACATTTGAAAATTAATTTTCCTGTTTTACTCTACTGCTTTGTTATTATTGCTTTGCTTTGTTATTATTCTCTTTTGATATAACGTTCCATTGTTGTGTTGAAGAGGTACTTTGATCCGAAGCTTTTCAATTTTCGTGTAATTGCATTTCGTCCTTTCAATTTATAGCCAAGGTTTTTTCTATGTTATAGTTTTTCAGGTCTTGTTTTTGCTTTTGATTCAATTATACTTTAGTTATGTTCGTAGCGTTAATTCACCACACGTGTGGGTACGAATAACGCACGGACAGTAGATTACGGACATAAAATACAGATTTAAATGCAGAACCGAAAGCGAAAATAAATTAACTCATCAGTCAGCCAGATCCCACGTATGTGTGCACGCCACGTCATATTTGGCTAGACGTCCACGGTTGACGGGCCATCCACGGATATTGGCAAAGAAAAACCTCAACATTTTGTATTTTAAATGTAAAAATTAAAATAAATGTAGCCTACTTTCAATATAAAATAAATTGTATTTTCGGTAAATCTCAATATTCAATATATTTTATTATCCGGTAGTAAGAAAAGGGCTAAACATAAGGAATTCATTTTTATGTTTTTGTAATGGCAAAAATGAAGAAGTTTGAAGTTGGCATAAGGTTTTGGGAAAATTTTGTTCGAAGCCTACAGGGTTGGTTTAGTCACTTTAAATTAAAGTCCCCCACTGCAAATCAGTTTAGTTACTGAGTGGGTAGACTCTTAATGTGAATTTATTTTATTTTTTATTTAATGCGATGGACAGTGCATTTCTATTGTTGATTGATGATAATACTGGCAAATAATTGTTAAATGTATTTTCATGTGCAAAGTATTTTGTAAAATGCAAAGTACTCTTCAAGATCGGGTATTTCCGATACAAAACACTACTCTATTTTAAATAGGCTACGTATTACAAATACACATTTGTTCATACTTCCCAGCAGCTATAGTTTTACAGTTAGTGCGTAGATTGAAACATTACATTATATTTGTATTGAAAATGTCATTACATATTATTGGAATATCTAAACAATTTCATTACATTTCGTTCAACTTCTGTATATAACTCACATATTATATGGGCCTTATAATAAATCCACTTATACTTTGATTTAACTCATCTCCCTAGATTTACGTCAGATCCACTATTTTGTCTGCTCTCTCTCTCTCTCTCTCTCTCTCTCTTTTCTCTCTTTCTCTTCATCTAACGTTAAGCAATGCAACTTTTCATACCTAGTTTTTAATTTGTAAATTGTCAAAGAAGATGCAAAGTCCGCGTGTATAAGAGAACAATATACCTTTGAACGGGCGCTGAATGCGCATCGCACACTCAAGGGGATGATGAAAGGAAGGCGGTGAATAAAGTGAGAGTTTTAGAGGGCCGTGAGTGGTCGGAATGTGGATCAGGGGGGCTGTGCTTTCAATGGCGGACTTGCCCTGCTAGAATATTCACCCTTCGGTGTACTTTACTTTTATGGCTATGTGGCCTATCACACTACTGACGGCTGTGTCTGTATACAGGCACTGAATAGTGGATACTTAGTGTTGAAAGTAGCGTTACTATACTATACAAGTATCCAATGTTATCCTAGATACACTTGTTTACTATTATGGCTATGTGGCCTAATTCGGGAGGTCGCCGGTTCGATTCCGGCCACCGACAGTCCTGACTGAAGGTTTTTTCCGAGGTTTTCCTCAGTCGTAAAAGCGAATGCTGGGATTGAGTCATACTATCAGCCCTCGGACAATCCTTCCCAACTATCCAAACACCCTAATAACCTAGTTAGTCACCTGAAGAGGGGCACATCGGGTAAAGCTGGTGTGCACCCTAGAACGGGTATTCCTACAAAAATTATTATTATTATCACACTACTGACGTTTGTGTGTGTGTGTGTATACAGGCACTGAATAGTGGATACTTAGTGTTGAAAGTAGCGTTACTATACTAAACAAGTATCCAATGTTACCCTAGGTACACTGGTTTGCTATTATGGCACTACTTTCAGAACTTTGGTGTACTACTTTTAGGTTATGGTCGTTTCACAGAACTATTTAGTGTTTATGTTGGAAAAGAAAAGAACATTTGAAGTTTGAACGAGTAGGTTTTTCAAAAGAGGACAATAAATAAAAATGTCCTATTTACAATGAAACGAAAGTTAAAACACAACGAAATATAATTACAATTAAGGTGACACAGATTTAAGATTTAGTTTTAAGATTTGTGTCCTAAGGTCAAGTAACTTCATGAAAAATATACGACCACACGGAATAAATTGACTTTGGAATAGATTGTTAGAAATCTAAACAAGAGATTCTGCACGCATATATGATTGAAAACAAGAAAACCTAAAAAGTACCCATCTTGGTTTAAAAAAAAAAATGATAATAAATTAGTTGGGTTTACTTCCGTAGTCACTATAGCGTTTCAAAGAGCTTATTCCGTATCAACGCAACTTTTATATTTATAAGTTATTTGATCTTATGAAAGCGAATGAACAGATTTCTTTTATCCTTAAAGGATGGTCCACACAGATTTTTTAAGCATAAGATTTAAGGTTTAACGCGTAGTCGTAAAGTTGGATCATAGGAAACACGTACTGGCGTTCACACAAGTTTTAGTTTTAAGAAGTTGTTTTTAGTTTTAAGACGTTGTTTTCATTGTTGAAACCTTATGCATTATGTCTTAAAAATCTGTGTGGACCAGCCCTAAATCATATAACACTACTTCTTAAATATTACAGAACTAACACTTAAAAATCTTTCTCATCTTCATTGTGATTTAATTTTCTTCTGTTTTTTCTTTCGTTGCATTGTAAATCGTATAGTTGTATTTATTATCCTCATTTGAAAAAAAAAATATTATCTTAAGGTATACGCGCTCATTTTTTATTTTTTTTATTAAAATTTTAAAATTGTATAAGACTCTTTTAACATTCCCTTTGCGTTTGTATCTATTCCCACGCATATTTAAGGCTAACGACAAAAGCGTTATAGACCTAGTAAAACACACGAATATCGGCCGGTTCGTGTGTGAGCGTTCGCACTATACCCGTCTGGCCGAGGGGAGGGGGGGGGAGTCCCTTATCTCTGGGCGCGGCGGGCGTGTTCAGTCTCAGCCTAGCGGTGCTAGCGATCGGTCGAGAGCGCTCGGTACGCTCCGCTCCACGTGTTAGTGGCGCCGGCATTATACCGGCTACAAGATCGCGTATCGTACAACCTTTATACAGTGGTAGCCGACTATCTATATATATTGTTACCTTGTTAAATTACTCACACTGATTATGTCTACTTCAGTAGAATATAATTCTAAGTTATTCTTAAGTAATATTAATTTAGGTCTAGTGTTACGTGAATCGTCTGGTCTATAACCGTATTTTTTTGACGGCGTATATTTTTTTTAAGTGTTGTGTTTATACAGTTTAGTTTAAACTGTGTTATAAAGCGTTAATTATGATAATATTTACAATTTTTCTGGTTCGTTGTTATATTTGTGATACACTTTTAAAGTGAATTTTTGGAATAACAAATTGTTATTTGATTCTGTTTTGTGAAATCAGTACGATGTGTGTTTAAGAAACGTTAATAATAATATAAGTGGTCATGTTACACTAAATTGCATGTTTATAAACTTGTTTTCGTTACAATTCGTGATTTCAATTAACAATAATTGAGGCACAAAGTCGCGGCTAATTTGTGTACTTAATTAAATTTGGATATGAAATTAATTTATTGTTGTGTTTTGTCAAAGCGTAGGAATTAATACTCTATACTCTAGAATTAACAATCTTTTCAAAAGCTTCTATTAATGTAAGCATTAACTGTACGCCAGAAATAATGTTTACAAAATTTTGTTTTTTTAATTCAGTAATTTTTGGTGTTTCATCTGCTCACATGTGTTGAGTAAATGAGACAAGATATGGAACTTTTTTGCGAAGTTTAAGTGTTTAATTACGAATATCATATTTGATATTGTACGTTTTATCGTCTTTCTCATTTGAATGAGCTACTGTGTAAATCCAATACGGTGTCACGGCTTCTATAATCTACTTGCAATTTATTCATGTCTCATTTATTTTACAGAAGTCACACGTATTTGAACTGGAGTCTATTTTATCTTATATTCTAAATTACACCATTCTAATGCACTGCCGGCTAAACGTATATTATCTTCCTTAACTACCAGTCGTTTTGTATAGGAAAAATACATTATTAACTACTGTATTCATAATGATGCACCGTCTACTTTACGTTCCGATTTTGTCGTACAGTGTTTTCATAATATTTTACAACTTTTTTCTACACTTCATATCAATAATGGTGTTGCAATTTTGTCATGGGCATGGACAGTTTACTTTTAGTTTCACAGATATTTAAGAATAAAGTTAACATTAACTTAAAAACGTCATATTGAAAAATTAAATATATATATGTGTTTGATAGTTTTGTCGATTGAATTAAATCGTAGGTTTGTGCGATGGAATTAACTATTTTAACGTCTGCGTTCAAAGTTTAGAAAATCGCTGTTAAAATTTCAATTGCCTTAGGTCCGGTATTATGAAGTTCTGGTAAATATTTAGGAAGCTGCTAACGTATTTTCGCCTGGCAAATGCTTCCCATTGGTTGTTGCCATGTTGAAAACAAGCTAGAAGCCCTCTAAATATTTATGCAAAGCTCATAATACCGTGC
Source organism: Isoperla grammatica (assembly GCA_945910005.1). Taxonomy (NCBI): domain Eukaryota; kingdom Metazoa; phylum Arthropoda; class Insecta; order Plecoptera; family Perlodidae; genus Isoperla; species Isoperla grammatica. The sequence goes on along the minus strand of OX246744.1, from coordinate 6,898,835 downwards.
CTAATAATTTATGTAAATTTAAATTTTGAACACATAATATTATATTTAGTTTCTCTCTCGTACAAACTAACCAAGTCGCGTTATCTATTACATGTATAGTTCAAGTGTTAACAACGAGATAAGATATCAACAAGGCGTGGTACAGCTGAAACTCTTATCACAACAGTGTACTGATATGATAGTCCGTGACGCAATTGGCAGACTATTGACAGTTAAATAACAGCTCCGAAAACGAAAGTGCCTACAAAGTTTCTAGTAGTCTCTCCGTAGAATACACAGACAGATATTGTTACTGGTATGTATATTGATTGGTATAGGGAACTTATCTCACTCACTAAGCTAACGGTTGTTTATGTCTTTAGAACGCTTCAAATTTTTTAAAAAGTAATTCCTACACAAAATTATGGTTAGCATTATATTAACAATGAGTTTAAAAACTGTCAAATAATGTGATTGTTACGATTGTTATTTCAATAATGAATTCTTAACTATTGAATTAATTAGAGAAACAAAAATCATAAAACAATATTTGAAATTTGAATAGTCATTGTTTATCTTATACAATAACAAATTCCGCGTAGAATCATGTTTTCAATATCTTGTAGCGTCGATATCAATACAAATAATAAGTTTTAGCGATTAGGGTCATTAAACCGTGGATACATTCGTAGTTGTGTATCAAGCGCTGAATATGTTAGCACTTGCGTTCTGTATGGATTTGTTGGCAGAATGTATTTTAAGTCTGCACATATCAGAAGGCATTTTTTATCGTAATATTACATAGTCTTGTGAAGCCTAGATCCCACGGATAAAACAAGTTGAAGCTTACTTAATACATAATAATAATTCAGACTATAACATATTTGTATGCTGGGGAGAATTTCTAATATAATTACTTATTTTAGTATTCCTATGTACAGAAAATACACACTTTTCCAGTCAAATTTTAAATTCTAAATAGCCCACCTTTGAGGAACGTTCCTCTGTGAGGTAGAAGACTACGCGTTTGAGCTATATCACGGATATAGCGCAGAGAATTGCCAACTCGAAAGTCAGAATCACTTGCCTACGCAATTTGGTTCTCGAATTCCTTGCGAATGCGTCTTAGGGTAGCTTCGCAAGCATCTACGTCTGAAGGGTTGACTACCAGAGAGAATAATATAACGGGAGAAGCTAAATGTCTTAAGGCTGGATTCACTCGCTTGGCAAAGTATTCTTTAAATCTCCGTATTAACTTGAACGCTCATTGCTCGTAGTTTCAGCATGGACTTACAACTATCTGGATGTGCTTCATGGTTGGAAAATGCGTCGGCGATTCTCATTTCCGGTTTATGATATTGTCCGCCATTTTAGCCCCTATTGCTAGGCAATGACACATCAACAGTAACAACAATGTGAACAATGTCAAAATCCGAAACTTAAGGGCTAAAATGGCCGCCCACCGCCGATTTCCGTGGCTATTTAAGTGGTACATTGATTTACTAGCTGATTCAGGTCCAGTAACGAAGTAACTTTTGTAAGTCCATGGTTTCAGGTCCAGTCTTGCAATGTCCCAAGAATTACTTATTCGTCGAGTAGCTTGTTTTCTCCATGGCAACCACCAATCAAAACCCTTGAAATCCTTCAAATAGCTTCATTGCAAACTTTCCTATTAGAAGATTGTAAGACAGGCCTTTAGTGAGATGGGTGTTTCATGAATTCCCCCAACATTTGAGAACAGATTTTAAAACATATTATTGGAAAGCTTTTTGTGTCCTTTTTCTCACCAGGAATTAATAACTTCTTCATATGATCTGAGTCTGGTTTTACAAGAT
>OX246744.1:6840618-6896821 GCA_945910005.1 Isoperla grammatica | reverse complement strand
TCGTTGCTATGGCGTACGGTGTCTCGGAAGTCCACTTTTTGCACCGTTAGCGGAAATGACGTCATTGCAAATGACAATTGGTATCGAGGCTCGTAACAGCCAACTGTGTAGACACCTTCATAGGTTTATTGAATTCGATGTCTTTTAAGTTTTATCATTGAAGTCGCGTTATACTCGTATTTTTAAACGTTTTGGTAGTGGTAGTGGTATAAACTGTTATTTTAGTATAAATATTATTGCTGTGGTTTTTTTATGTTCTGTTCTTTATTTGGTAACTGAACTGATTTTTTTTTTCTGTTACTTATTGCCCACAGATAAGCCATATCGGGCTGTGTTGAATGGAAGGACGAACATTAAAATTCATCATGAATAATTACTACCGTTTACTACGCCACGGTACACAATTAGCCTACAATCATCACTAAACGTATTTATAAAAAGTCGCGAAAGCCTGAAAAAAAAAAAAAGGTATCAATTTGTGTTAAATAATTGTTTTCAAAAATTTTCCTTTCTTTGACATTTGAAAATTAATTTTCCTGTTTTACTCTACTGCTTTGTTATTATTGCTTTGCTTTGTTATTATTCTCTTTTGATATAACGTTCCATTGTTGTGTTGACGAGGTACTTTGATCCGAAGCTTTTCAATTTTCCTGTAATTGCATTTTGTCCTTTCAATTTATGGCCAAGGTTTTTCTATGTTATAGTTTTTCAGGTCTTGTTTTTGCTTTTGATTCAATTATACTTTAGTTATGTTCGAACCGTTAATTTACCACACGTGTGGGTACGAATAACGCACTGACAGTAGATTACGGACTTAAAATTCAGATTTAAATGCAGAACCGAAAGCGAAAATAAATTAACTCATCAGTCAGCCAGATCCCACGTATGTGTGCACGCCACGTCATATTTGGCTAGACGTCCACGGTTGACGGGCCATCCACGGATATTGGCAAAGAAAAACCTCAACATTTCGTATTTTAAATGTAAAAATTAAAATAAATGTAGCCTACTTTCAATATAAAATAAATTATATTTTCAATAAATCTCAATATTCAATATATTTTTTTTAAATATTTTTTTATCCGGTAGTAAGAAAAGGGCGACACATAAGAAATACATTTTTATGTTTTGGTTATGGCAAAAATTAAGCATTTTGAAGTGGTTTTTGAACAATGCAATAGACAATGCATTTTTTTGTTGATTGAGGATAATACTGTTAAATAATTGTTAAATGTATTTTGATGTACAAAGTAGTATGTAAAAGACCAAACACTTTAAGCTCGGGTATTTCCGATACAAAATACTACTCTATTTCAAATAGACTACGTATTACAAATACATATTTGTTCGTACTTCCCAGCAGCTATAGTTTTACAGTTAGTGCGTAGATTGAAATATTACATTATATTTCTATTGAAAATGTCATTACATATTGGAATATCTAAACATAATTTTATTACATTGCGTTCAACTTTTGTACGTAACTCACATATTATATGGGCTTTATAATAAATCCACTTATACTAAGATTAAACTCCTCTCCCTAGATTTGCGTCATATCCACCATTTTGTCTTCTCTCTCTCTCTCTCTCTCTCTCTCTTTTCTCTCTTTCTCTCCGGCTAACGTTAAGCATTGCAACTTTTCATACCTAATTTTTAATTTGAAAATTGTCAAAGAAGATGCAAAGTCCACGTGTAAAAGAGAACAATATACCTTTGAACGGGCGCTGAATGCGCATCGCACACTCAAGGGGATGATGAAAGGAAGGCGGTGAATAAAGTGAGAGTTTTAGGGGGCCGTGAGTGGTCGGAATGTGGATCAGGGGGGCTGTGCTTTCAATGGCGGACTTGCCTTGCTAGAATATTCACCCTTCGGTGTACTTTGCTTTTATGGCTATGTGGCCTATCACACTACTGACTGCTGTGTGTCTGTATACAGGCACTGAATAGTGGATACTTAGTGTTGAAAGTAGCGTTACTATACTGTACAAGTATCCAATGTTGCCCTAGATACATTGGTTTACTATTATGGCTATGTGGCCTAATTCGGGAGGTCGCCGGTTCGATTCCGGCCACCGGCAGTCCTGACTGAAGGTTTTTTCCGAGGTTTGTCTCAGTCGTAAAAACGTCTGTGTGTGTGTGTATACAGGCACTGAATAGTGGATACTTAGTGTTGAAAGAAGCGTTACTATACTATAGAAGTATCCAATGTTGCCCTAGATACATTGGTTTACTATTATGGCTATGTGGCCTAATTCGGGAGGTCGCCGGTTCGATTCCGGCCACCGGCAGTCCTGACTGAAGGTTTTTTCCGAGGTTTTCCTCAGTCGTAAAAGCGAATGCTGGGATTGAGTCATACTATCAGCCCTCGGACATTCCTTCCCAACTATCCAAACACCCTAATAACCTAGTAAGTCACCTGAAGAGAGGCACATCGGGTAAAGCTGGTGTGCACCCTAGAACGGGTATTCCTACAAAAATTATTATTATTATCACACTACTGACGTTTGTGTGTAAGTGTCTACAGGCACTGAATAGTGGACACTTAGTGTTGAAAGTAGTGTTACTATACTCTACTATACAAGTATCCAATGTTACTCTAGATAAACTCGTTTGCTATTATGACACTACTTTCAAAACTTTGGTGTACTACTTTTAGTTTATGGTCGTTTCACAGAACTATTTAGTGTTTATGTTGGAATACATTTGAAGTTTGAACGAGTATGTTTTTCAAAAGAGGACAATAAATAAAAATGTCCTATTTACAATGAAACGAAAGTTAAAACACAACGAAATATAATTACAATTAAGGTGACACAGATTTAAGATTTAGTTTTAAGATTTGTGTCCTAAGGTCAAGTAACTTCATGATAAATATACGATCACACGGAATAAATTGACTTTGGAATAGATTGTTTGAAATCTAAACAAGAGACCATGCAAGCATATGCTTGAAAACAAGGAAACCAAAAAAGTGCCAATCTTGATTAAAACAAATAATAAATTAGTTGGGTTTACTTCCGTAGTCACGATACCATTTCAAAAAGCTTATTCTGTATCAATTCAACTTTTACATTAAGTTATTTGACCTTAGAAAAGTGTGACAGATTTCTTTTATCCTTTAGGGCCGGTATTTCAATGTCCAGTTAAAATCTACTTCTCAGTTAAATTGTTTTCACCATGACAACGGCCAATAGAAATACACCAAACTTGGCTTACCTGACAGTTAAATTTACTTGACACTTTAACTGGACATTGAAATACCGGCCCTAAATCTTATAAAACTACCTCTTAAATCTTTCTCATCTTCATTGTGATTTTATTTTCTTCTGTTTTTTCTTTCGTTGCATTGTAAATCGTATAGTTTTATTTATTATCCTCATTTGAAAAATATTATCTAAAGGTATACGCTCTAATTTTTTTTTTTTTTTTTATTTAAATTTTAAAATTTTCTAAGACCTTTTAACATTCCCTTTGCGTTTGTATCTATTTCCACGCATATTTAAGGCTAACGACAAAAGCGGTATCAACAGCAAACACACGAATATCGGCCGGTTCGTGTGTGAGCGTTCGCACTATACCCGTCTGGCCGAGGGTGGGGGGAGTCCCTTATCTCTGGGCGCGGCGGGCGTGTTCAGTCTCAGCCTAGCGGTGCTAGCGATCGGTCGAGAGCGCTCGGTACGCTCCGCTCCACGTGTTAGTGGCGCCGGCATTATACCGGCTACAAGATCGCGTATCGTACAGCCTTAATACAGTGGTAGCCGACTATATTTATATTGTTACCTTGTTAAATTACTCACACTGCTTATGTCTACTTGAGTAGAATATAATTCTAAGTTATTCTTAAGTTATATTAATTTAGGTCTAGTTTTACGTGAATCTTGGATCGTCTGGTATTTATTTTAAGGCGTATATTTTTTTAAGTGTTGTGTTTATCCAGTTTAGTTTAAATTGTGCTAAAAAGCGTTAATTATGATATTTACAATTTTTCTGGTTCGTTGTTATATTTGTGATACACTTTCAAAGTGAATTTTTTGAATAGAAAATTGTTATATTATTTTGATGCGTGAAGTCAGTTTGTTGTACGATGTGTGTTTTAGAAACGTTAATAATAATATTGATGGTCATGATACGTTAAAGTTCGTGTTTATAAACTTGTTTTCTTTACAATTCGTGATTTAAATTAACAATAATTGAGACCACAAAGTTGCGGCTAATTACTGTACTTAATTTAATTTGGATATGAAATTAATTTATTTTTGTTTTTTGTCAAAGCGTAGGAATTAATTAACTAAACTCTAGAATTTACAATCATTTCAAAAGCTTCTATTAATGTAAGCATAAACTGTACGCCAGAAATAATGTTTACAGAATTTTGATTTTTTATATCAGTAATTTTTGGTGTTTCGTCTGCTCACATGTGTTGAGTAAATGAGTGTCGATATGTAACGTTTTTGCGAAGTTAGTGTTTAATTTCGAATATCACATTTAATATTGTACGTTGTATCGTCATACTCATTTGAATGAACTTCTGTGTAAATCCAATACGGTGTCACAGTTTCTATAATCTACTTGCATTTTATTCATGGCTCATTTATTTTACAGAAGTCGCACGTATTTGAAATGAAGTCTATTTTATCTTATATTCTAAATTACACCATTCTAATGCACTGCCGGCTAAATGTATATTATCGTCCTTAACTACCGGTCGTTTTGTGTAGGAAAAAAACATTATTAACCACTGTATTTATAATGATACACCGTCTACTTCGCGTTCCGATTTTGTCGTACAGTGTTTTCATAATCTTTTACAACTTTTTTCTACCATTCATATCAATAATGGTGTTGCAATTTTGTCAAGGGCATGGACATTTTTCTTTTAGTTTTACAGATATTTAAGAATAAAGTTAACATTAACTTAAACACGTCATAATGAAAAATTAAGTACTTATTTGTTTCATTGTTTTGTCGATTGAATTAAATCGTAGATTTGTGCGATGGAATTAACTTATTTAACGTCTGCGTTCAAAGTTTAGAAAATCGCTGTTTAAATTTAAATTGCATTAGGTTCGGTATTATGAAGTTCTGGTAAATATTTAGGAAGCTGCAAACGTGTTTTCGCCTGGCAAAAGCTTCCCATTGGTTAATACCATGTTGAAAACAAGCTAGAAGCCTTCTAAATATTCATGCAAAGTTCAAAATACCGGGCCTAGTAATTTATGTAAATTTTAATTTTAAACACATAATATTATATTTAGTTTCTCTCTCGTACAAACTAACCAAGTTGCGTTATCTATTACATGTATAGTTCAAGTGTTAACACCGAGATAAGATATCAACAAGGCGTGGTACAGCTGAAACTCTTATCATAACAGTGAACTGATAGTCCGTGACGCAATCGGCAGACTATTGACACTTGAATAACAGCTTCGAAAACGAAAGTGCCGACAAAGTTTCTAGTTGTATCTCCGTAGAATACACAGACAGATATTTTTACTGGTATGTATATTGGTAAGGGAGCTATCTCACTTAGCTAACGGGTTTTTAAGTCTTTAGAACGCTTCAAATTTTTTAAATGTGATTCCTACGCGGAATTTGGATGGCATCGTATTAACAATGAATTTAAAAACTGCCAAATAATGTAATTGTTACGATGGTATTTCAACAATTAATAAAATCTAAATTATTGAATTAATTAGAGAAATAAAAAATCATCAAATCTAATATTTGAAATTTTAAAATTCATTGTTTATCTGACATTAAATCAAATTCTGCGTAGAATCATGTTTTCAATATCTTGTAGCGTCGATATCAATAAAAATAAAAAGTTTGGCGATTAAGGTGCTTTAACCGTGGATACATTCGTAGTTGTGTAACAAACGCTGAATGTTAGTTCTTACATTCTGTGTGGATTTGTTGGCAGAATGTATTTTAAGTCTGCACATATCAGAAGGCATTTTTTTCTTTTAATATTTCATTTTAGTCTCGTGAAGCGTAGATCCCACGGATAAAACAAGTTGAAGCTTACTTAATGCATAATAATAATTCAGACTATAACATATTTGTATCCTGGGGAGAATTTCTAATATAATTACTTATTTTAGTATTCCTTCGTACAGAAAATACACATTTGGTGAAATTCTAAATTCCAAACAGCCCAGCTTTGAAGAACGTTCCTCTGTGAGATAGAAGACTACGCGTTTGAGCTTTATCACGGATATAGCGCAGAGAATTGCCAACTCGAAAGTCAGAATCACTTGCCTACGCAATTTGGTTCTCGAATTCCTTGCGAATGCGTCTTAGGGTAGCTTCGCAAGCATCTACGTCTGAAGGGTTGACTACCAGAGAGAATAATATAACGGGAGAAGCTAAATGTCTTAAGGCTGGATTCACTCGCTTGGCAAAGTATTCTTTAAATCTCCGTATTAACTTGAACGCTCATTGCTCGTAGTTTCAGCATGGACTTACAACTATCTGGATGTGCAACATGGTTGGAAAATGCGTCGGCGATTTTCATTTCCGGTTTTTGATATTGTCCGCCATTTTAGCCTCTATTGATAGGCAATGACACATCAACAGTAACAACAATGTAAACAATGTCAAAATCCGAAACTTAAGGGCTAAAATGGCCGCCCACCGCCGATTTCCGTGGCTATTTAAGTGGTACATTGATTTACTAGCTGATTCAGGTCCAGTAACGAAGTAACTTTTGTAAGTCCATGGTTTCAGGTCCAGTCTTGCAATGTCCCAAGAACTACTTATTCGTCAAATGGCTTGTTTTATCCAAGGCAAACACCAATCAAAACTCTTGAAATCCTTCAAATAGCTTCATTGCAAACTTTCCTATTAGAAGATTGTAAGACAGGCTTTTAGTGAGATGGGTGTTTCATGGGTTCCCCCAACATTTGAGAACAGATTTTAAAACATATTATTGGAAAGCTTATTGTGTCTTTGTTCTCACCAGGAATTAGTAACTTCTTCATGTGATATGAGTCTGGTTTTACAAGATGTGCAAAGTTAGGCCGGTCTTAGAGTTAAGACCAGAAAAAGACTTAAGACCTCTTGTGAATCCGGGCCCTGGAGTTTATAATACCAACCACTCATAATCTCAAGAAGCGTAACTGATATCTGGTGTTGAACGAAATACACCATCGTCAGATCATGTATACGTGGACCTTTTTATCTCTTACGACAAGCAGAGCTACCCATTTACCCCGAGGATTGGACGAAAGGGACAAGTAGAAGTAAGAAGCAGATTTAAAAGGGGAAATGGGATAGATTTTTTGCTCCTTACGAATAGCAGAATCATTTCCAACTCCACTTACCCCAGATGAGGAAAATATACTTAAAACAACTAACAACAACAACAAAAGCGGTTATAATAAATATCAACGATGTGAAAATGTCGCTCTGAAAGTTTTCAACAACAGTTTACGTCCGACAAATTCGCACTTGGGATATGTTTATTTGATGTCACTGAATGAATAGTACATTACTGGAGATAAGAAGTGTATCTAGCGAGATACTTTCATGTAGAGTACATGGAAAGCACCAATTATCAAAATGTCACATTTTTGTTTGACTTTTCTGGGGTAACAAAGCACATGATAATTGGTATAATCTCCTCCAATGAAAATTAGTTCTTGTTACTGAGTGGGTAGACTATAAACACACATTTATTTATTTTAAATAATGCGTTGTCGGTTCTAAACACTTTTCAATCTGTCTATAATGAAAAATTTTACGAGGAAATAGCACAATGTCTTTTAAACCAAATTTTGCACCGGCAGACGGATAGCACAATGTCAACATTTTGCACAGTTGTACAGGTTACAGAAATAAGGTATCCACAGTCGCACTGTTCTAAAAATATCGATTGTTTAAACTTGCGTATAGATTTTGTAAAAAGTCGTATTTTTCTTCTAGCTTATCTATAAGGGGTATTTGTTTCTCGTTCTCTTCATGAAAAAAAAAGCACCTTGAAGATTATACTTCTTGCAAACATATCTGTCTCCCTACCACCCTCACCACCCCTCTTTCTTTTTCTTTTCTTCCTGAAAAACACATTTACGATAATGCTTATCACAACCTATTAGTTTGTCTATGTCTCAGTCTGTCTTTCTCTCTCTCTCTCTCTCTCTCTCTCTCTCTCTCTCTCTCTCTCTCTCTCTCTCTCTCTCTCTCTCTCTCTCTCTGTCTTTTTCTCTTTCTGAATTTCACCGTGACGACAGTCCGTAGCTAAACGTTTTTGTCTTTCTCATTTCGAAATAAACTCTCTCTCTTTCTCTCTCTCTCCCTCTCTCTCTCTCTCTCTCTCTCTCTCTCTCTCTCTCTCTCTCTCTCTCTCTCTCTCTCTCTCTCTCTCTCTCTCTCTCTCTCTCTCTCTCTCTTTTTCTCTTTCTGAATTTCCCAGTGACGACAGTCCGTAGCTAAACGTTTTTGTCTTTCTCTTTTCGAAATAAACTCTATCTCTTCTCTCTCTCTCTCTCTCTCTCTCTCTCTCTCTCTCTCTCTCTCTCTCTCTCTCTCTCTCTCTCTCTCTCTCTCTCTCTCTCCCTCTCTCTCTCTTTCCTTCTCTTTCTCCCCGGGGAATTTCATTTCAAGACAGACTAACTCATGTTTTCCGACCGGAACGGAAATCTTTGACGAAACTTGGTACCGAGTTGGAAAACTAAATGTTGAATAATTGATTTCGAGCTGTGTCCATACATATATATTTTCTCAACAACATCCTATACTAATAAGAACGCGGTCGGTAAATGTAGATTCAAATGATCTTGATATTAATTTGTTCCTCGATATAACGTTTGATATAAATCAAGGGTAGTAAAAAAATCGACACCTTCTCGCGTTCATTAGTAAGTTTCTGGTTATGTTAACTAAGCATTACGATATTCCATCAAGAAAACCGGGTATGATATGGCCCATGCGAGACTTGCGTATTTCAAACTATAAAGAACACACAATTTTCTAAGTTATACTCTAGGAATAAACCTGCGCTGAAGTTACAGCGAGTTTAGCGAAGCCAATATTATAATAATAATAATAATAATAATTCCTTTATTTATTTAGCTATGAAACAGCGATTTGTGCATATAATAATAATAATTTAATTTTTGTAGGAATACCCGCTCTAGGGTGCACACCAGCTTTACCTGATGTGTCCCTCTTCAGGTGGCTAACTAGGTTCTTAGGGTGTTTGGATAGTTGGGAAGGATTGTCCGAGGGCTGATAGTAGGACTCCATTCCAGCATTCGCTTTTACGACTGAGGAAAACCTCGGAAAAAACCTTCAGTCAGGACTGCCTGTAGCCGGAATCGAACCGGTGACCTCCCGAATTAGAGTCTCGCGTCTTACCGCTGAGCCACCTCTATCGGTTTGTGCATATAGTTCAAACAATCCCAGATACAAATGAAAATATCTCTTTACATAAGTGAAAGTAGAAAAAATACAAAAAAATACAAAGAATACATATTTCAAGCTTATTTAAATATCTTCTCTACTTAGGTTCAAGTATTTACTACTTCAATTAATTGATGGATTATAGAAAAATGAGAACTTGGACGGACTAATTTTTTTTTCGTTTTAACATCTCGAAATTTAGTTCAGATACCTACACAATTTCCATTCATTAAAATCAACTCTCGTATCGTTAATGATTAAAGGATATTCTAAAAAAAAAAACGTGAAGTTTTACTGAAGCCTTCATTAATAATAGTGTTCAATACATCTAGGTATAAATAAATGGAGCGTGTTTATCAAGTTTCCATTCAGCTCTCGAAATAAGAAAAATTCTATTGAATTTGAATTATTTCTAATTGGATAGGTTCCAGTAACATCCTCCCACGGTGGTTGTACAAAGTTCCGCTTGCTTTGTATTCAATCAAGGGGGCGTCGGTTCAGATCTCACACATACCTTATAATGACTGTAGATTCATCATCATCATCATCTTCTAAGCGTTAACTACATTAATATATAGATATTTGCAACACCGATAACACGCGATTCTCTAATTTGCTAGATTGCCGGTTCGATTCCTGCTACCGGTTATCCAGACTGTTTTTTTTTTAGGTATTCCTCAGTTATGTGTTTGCATCTTTTACTTTTTTACTAAATAAATAAATTCACATTTAGAGTCTACCCACTCAGTAACGAAACTGATTTTCAGTGGGTGACTTTAATTTAAAGCAACTAAACCAGCCCTGTAGGCTTCGAACACCATCGACGAGTGAGCAATAACCAATCAAAGATCGATATTTCAAATACGAAACATATGAATCAGTGATTGGACAAAGCGAACACCTGCGGACAAATGTCAGAATCAACAAGGCCGATTCAGAACAACTTTGAATTTATTGAGAGCTTCGTTGCTAGGACGGCTCCAAAGTCACCTTTTACTTATTCCTAAGCCAAGCTTTACTGGTGCTCCGCTGTGCTTCTCATGCCGTAACGTACAAACTACAAATCATTGTTTTTATAAGATATTATATCTCCCTTCCGGTTAGCTGCAAGCGATGTTATCATCAACATAATTCCAAGCTACATAAATTGCATTCGCCGTGTTATTATTAACACGACAACCTAAAACACTGGGTCACCTAGCATAATCGAGCTAAGACAGGCAATTGCTAATTAATAATGCTACAGACTGAATGATTAATGTATCTTACATTAGAAACAGTGTGGTTGTCATTTTGATTAAATTTGTATTGCTAATATTATGGATTATAAGAATCAAAGTAACACTACTGACCATAGTATGTTACATATTTATCATTTAGTCTGAATTCAGTAGAATGCTGTTTTTTGTTTTGTTTGGTGGTCACGCCTATTGGCATAAAATGCTGTAGTGTCCATGTAAATTGTAAATAATTAAATGAATAGGGTTTACCAAACCACAGTTCGCTCTTAAGACATATATATATAAAATATTTTCTTGATATAGGCCTGTATATATAAAACGAAAAATATTTGCTGGTTTTAAGGTGAAGCTACCCTTCTTTCTTTAGGGCTCAGTAGCACCAGATCGTGACAATTAAATATTTGCTATTCGTACCTTAAAATCATCTTTAAAAACCGAAATTTTGAGAAAATACACGAAAAAATAGTATCAGGGTCTACAGATAACGAAATCAAATACATGCAAAATTCATTACGTTTAGACTAGGCCCCTAAATAAGATAACACAATAATATCGTTGTAACGCAATTAATCTAAACGTGTGCATATATTTGTTTGCGTTGTCTGCAGACCGTGATTATATCAAACTGCTATATTTTCACACAATTGCGATTTTAAAAGTTGTTTCAAAACTTAAAAATACGAACAGAACCCGTAAAGTCTCACAATGAGTCTGATAATTCGCTTACAACACCGCTGAAAAGTTCGCTCTACAGTTTTGTATCCTTCTGTAATTAGATGTAATATATACGCCATGAAAGCTACGTAAGCCGTGTGGTGTGTCGTGTAGTAATGCATGTTTGACTAGGACTATGTGTAGTAATTCCTCCGCTGTGTTTCACCTCACCATCTCTCTGGCGACAAACATAAGATTAGTAACACTCACGAGGGATCAGGGGACCAGACGAGGTGGTAGTGCATGGGTACAGTCACCGACAAAACATTTGACACATCTACATACACAGTCTTGTATCAGGGGACCAGACGAGGCTGTCATGCATCGGTACAGTCGCCGACAAAACATTTGACACATCTACATGCACGGTCGTGTATCAGGGGAACAGACGAGGCCGTAGTGCATGGGTACAGTCACCGACAAAATATTTGACACATCTACATGCACGGTTTTGTATCAGGGGACCAGACGAGGCTGACGTGCATCGGTACAGTCACCGACAATACATTTGACACATCTACATGCACGGTCGTGTATCAGGGTAACAGACGAGGTTGCCTTGCATGTGTACAGTCGCCGAAAAAACATTTGACACATCTACATGCACGGTCGTGTATCAGGGGAACAGACGAGGCATGGGTACAGTTGCCGACAAAACATTTAACACATCTACATGCACGGTCGTGTATCAGGGGAACAGACGAGGCCGCCGTGCTTGCGTACAGTCGCCGACAAAACATTTGATAAATGTACATAAACGGTCTTGTATCAGGGGAACAGACGAGGCCGCCGTGCATGGGTACAGTCGCCGACAAAACATTTGACACATCTACATGCACGGTCGTGTATCAGGGGACCAGAAAAGATAGCCGTGCATGGGTACAGTCACCGACAAAACATCTAACACATCTACATGCACGGTCTTGTATCAGGGGAGCAGACGAGGCGCCGTGCATGCGTACAGCTACCGACAAAACGTTTGACACATATACATGCACGGGCTTGTATCAGGGGACCAGACGAGGCCGTAGTGCATCGGTACAGTCACCGACATAACATTTGACACGATATGATACCATTTTGTGCTGAATATGTTTGTTTTGAATATGTCACGTTTTTTCTCGTTACAACGGATAGATAGTCTTACAATAAAAACCTTTCCAAATTGACGAGAACGCGCCACACTGAAAAAAAAGAGGTTATAAATGCCGAAATAGTTTGTTTTTTATCATTTGGTTCAGAAAACTTAGTTGAAAATTGTTTCCAGCGAAAAACAGGATATTACATCGTAGTAAGACAAAAAGTAGCACAATCACAGTTTTTTGTGTATATTATTTACTGTGGGTTTCTTTTTACGCCATAATTTTTGTTAATTTTTGTGCTTTTTTCATATCGAGAGAAACATGTTTTTGAATCCGATAGTTGTGTTTATTTTAACAGTTCACTGGATGTTGTAGGAGTTTTGTTGTTTTCATGAAGTAATCCACATCTTTTTAACTTTTACATAGATTTTTTACGACCTATTTATCTTCTTACCTCTGTTAATACCAAGGAGGTTTTATACACTGTATGAAACCTCCTTGGTTAATACGCCCTACAAACCACACACCACATGGCTCACTTAGCTTAATTATAGGATAGAGTTTATATATGTTTATTACATTCGGCTTATCATTACGGAGATAACACCAACTGGCGTGTGTTGAGTTTATTGTTTTAAGAGTACACACAGAGTTTTCTGTTCTCATTAACAAATAAAAATGTTACAATTTTCGATTGTTTTTGTCACTGAAGTATAAACATGGAAGTGTTAATTTAAAACAAAGAACATTGTTGGACACAATGTTAATCAAATATTGACAATGTTCGCGTTTCTTAAAACGAATGTTTATTTATGTTTCCTTACTCTTGTGTGGTATTTAAAACACAGCTGCACTCAAGATTGCCTTCTTAAAAACTATATAAAAATAAAATATGTTGTCTGTTATAAAAAAAGATAATAATACTAAAATAATAATCAAAATTGTTGTGTACAGCATTACAAATAGTATTAAATGTTTTCAGTTTATTGTTTCGTCTATCTTTATATGTAGTAAACACATGTAAGACGAAGATTAGAGATAATAATGTAGTACAATTGTTTTTGTAGTACTATATCGTTGTTTCCACTGTCAAAAATCTTGATCTTAAATTATATTATTTAAAGCGTTATGAAAAGGTTATTACTACCGTTATAATTATAATGTTAAGGGGCAAACACCGTAGATTATCAGTGGCCATTATTTCATTTAGATGAAATGCTTCAAGTTCATGTAATTAATACAAAGTGGAGCGTGCGAGGTAAAATTTGAAATCTAGATGTAGATGTGATAAAATGTTGAAAACACATAACTTAATTTATACTTCAATCAGATAATGGTCTTAGAACGACCCGTTTGAAAAAAAACTCGAACCGTACTTAAGGTACTCCAAATATGTACTAAGATCCGGTATTATGAACTTCCAGATAAATATTTAGAAGGCTACTAACTTGTTTTTATCATAGCAGGGACTGCCACCTTATCGTGGTGGGCAGGTTTGCGTGCTTTGTTGATCCCGAGAGCTATGCCGGCGGAAGCGTATGCTTCTGGTAGGGCCACCCAAGCCGGACTGGTCGAGGAGGAGAAGTCAGACGAAGTGCAGTCCACACCCCAATCCCCTTTCCCCCCACTGTCCCATTGAATATTTCTCCTCCCACTTGGCCCTGCCCACCCTTGCTGGACTCCCGTATGACGACTCACGCGACGTACAATGGATCTGATTCGGATGTGGCTTTATTCTTCATTATCATCTTTCTCATCTTCATTATCACCCGCTCATCGTCTCGATTAGCCATCGTTGCATTAATATGAGACGTTAAGCCCCATTAATCAATCAATCAATCAACCATTGGGTTTCTTGTATACAATTAATAATGTACAATAATTAATAATAATGAATTTACAACCTGTTCGTACTTTCATACAATTCATAATTTACAATAATTAATAATAATTATCTAATTTACAGCTTGTTCGTACTTTTATAACAGGTTGCCATGGTGATAACAAGTTAGTATGTCACTAAATGTTTATGTGAAGTCCATAATACTGGGCCTTAGTTAAATTTAAGATATTAGGCTCATAAAAAAAACTTGTTAAGGGCAAAGGATAGTCTCTACGTCAAAAACCGCAGAAAATGTTTATTATTAAATAATATCTCAAGATTGCAACAAGAAAGCGAAAATCTAAATCAGCAGCGAACTTTGCTTTGGTAAGCCCTACAGATTGAATAAAATATTATAACCATTAGCGTAGTATTTTGATTATAATTCGATAATTAGTAATAAAATTAATTATTTAGAAAAAAACATACTGATTATAATATAAGTCACGACTTAGCGCATTCAATGTGTAGAGCTTACTAAACCACAGTGCGCTGTTGATTCAGATTTTTGATTTCGAAGCCCATTCTTGTGATATAAATTAAAAATGAAAATGTGTTGCGGTTTTTTACGTAGGTGTATCCTTCCCTGTTAAAGTTACCTCTTCAAAGATGAACTGAAGAGTTACCGAAAACTAAATAGTTACTTAAAAATGTATTGTCACGAGTGAACAGGCGAAAGGCTGTAAGTTTTGGGGATAAAAGGTTTACGTGCGCTAAAATACTGTGCACATTATATGGAGTTTAAAGTCAAGTATACTTTTGACAAACATTTTTTTCCATTTTTGAAATAATAACTGAGAATCTTAATTTGACTCAATGACTTATTTCAGACTTGACCTGTTATTAGAATGAATTCTACCTGTGTATTTAGGTAGATACTATTCCCTGGCTTTATCTTTCCAAATACCAATCAAAGGTTTTCATAATGGATCAATACAAATGAATTCATACACCGAAACCAATTATGAGTACACAAAATCGAGCAATATAGTGGTTGTTTTGTATTCCATTATTTTGTTCAATTTCAATATTTCCAATCAAATGTTATCACGTTATATATTGCGTAAATTTAAATAATTGATTGCTTTTAATAGTGGATCCAAATGTGCGGATTTGGGATTATGCGACGAATAACATTTTGCTTAAGTGAACCTTCGCTGAGAGATTTTAAAATCGGATAGTTTATATAATTATTAAAATTGGATAATTGATATTAATATTCATTCAGGAAACTAATCTTTGAGTAGGTAAATTGATATTAATATTAATTTGGATAACCTTTATTAAAGTAGGATAATTGATAATAATATTAATTTGGATAATCAATATTAAAATCGGATAATTAACGTACAGGTATAACTCCCAATAAGGGTTGGATTTCTTAATATTCTGGTTTCAAACTAAAAGTTTCACCTAAAAACGTTTTTATAAATAAATGGATTTTTTTTAACAACGCATACAATATACCCTTGTTTATTATGATGATTATGAATGGCTTACATTTTTAAACCACTTTTTAGTTAGTGTGTTACAAAATTTCAGTTACTGTATTTTAATTGTCTGTGAATACCACATTTTTTGTAATGAATGTATTTTATAATCTGTAATACATAATTCGTCGTTTAAGCTTTCGTTGTACATGACATGTATTAACTATTTTACGGCTATGAAGCCCGTTAGCCACCAGTATTTTATCAACGTCAATACACATTAGGCATAATCCATGTTAACGTTTTAATTTTATCCGTATAAACATTAGCTTATTTAAAATATACGTATACAAATTATGATATAATTCTATATAATATATTGAAATATCGATCTTTGATTGGTTATCGCTCACTCGTCGATGGTGTTCGAAACCTACAGGGTTGGTTTAGTCACTTTAAATTTAAGTCCCCCACTGCAAATCAGTTTAGTTACTGAGTGGTTAGACTCTAAATGTGAATTTATTTATTTAACACCCTTTTGAATTTATCAAATGACCAAATGGTTTAAAAAATAAATCCCGTCTGGGTCCAAAGTACAATAATTCGTCCAAGGTAGCTCTGCATGTCGTAAGAGTCTATCAAAAAGCTGACTAGCAGACGAGATACGTCGTCAAATAAACATTATGAAATAATTTTAAAAAAATAGAAGTTTTGACAATTTGAATTGTTGTTAATTTTTTAATATTTAATATGTAATTTATATTTAATTTTTGTATTTAATTTAATTTAATTTAGTTTTAATTTGAAATAATAGAAGAAGTGAATTTTTGCGTCGTATTGAAAATATCTGTTACTTTCAGAACGCCAGCAAATTATCCTACCAATGCGTATACACCTAGTGTATTGCATCGAACTGTGCGCGTTGGTGCGTAATAGAGTGATCTAAAGGCCCCAAACTGGAAGGAATTACCACGCACTATTCTATCAGTGCGTATAGTTCCAAGTGTGTATAGGTATCATAGACGGAGAGCCTGTGACAGTTTGGTTTACCTCATAAGGTACATAAGGTTTGACCAGTGGAATATATGCGGATTTATATGGGTTTTTTCAAAAGCCGCGTCTTGCGCGTCAACTTGGGGGCGTTTGGGCCCCATCGGTGGCCAAAAAAGGCCAAAAAGGGCCGTGGTTTACCTCATAAGGTACATGATGGGACTAAACGCCAAAATATGCGGAAACTTGTCCAGAAATTGGAACCGTAACGCAAGACGCGCTACTTGGGGGCGTTTCCGTTTCAGACGCCCCTCAAAAGGGCCAAAAAAGGCCCTGGTTTACCTCATAAGGTACACGATTGGAACAAACGCCATTTTGTGCTTTGATATGTACAGATTACGAATATGTATAGTAAGACGCGTTTTCAGGGGGCTTTTGGCCTTTCAGACGCCTATTTTATGAAAAGGGCCCTTTTTTGTCCAACAAGGTACAGACTTGAAAATGGTGTCAAATTAACCGGGACGGTGTCTAAAGCTCAAAAATACGTAACAACACGCTTAAGAGAGAACTATTACACATTTTAAGCACATTCAAACAGAAAAGGGCCAATTATTAAATACATAATATCACAACTGTAACTTACTCTGTTATTTCATATTTGTACTACGTGTCTAGATTGCAATTAACATATTAAATAAACCGACAGATGTAGCTCAAGCGCTAAGGCCAGAGTCTCTGATTCGGGAGGTCCCGGGTTCGAATCCCGACGAGACCCGCTTACCTTAGGCTGTTCAAAAGCGTTTGCCTGAATTAGAGATATTCACCGTTTTGACTGTGTGTAGAAAGTTGACATTGTCCACAAATGAATTGGCGAATTGACAATGGAAGGAATACAATTTTAACATAAGTTATATGCATTCCTTTTAAACTGGATATATTTATAAGAAAACAAAGTTAACACAGTTATTAAAAATAAAATACATTGGTAAACGTTTAAACATTGGTATTCATCTCCTTATACATTGTTTAAACAAAAAAATAATGTTCCACGTAGTTTAATTTATAAGGATTTGATGATGGAGTGGCATATTAATTATGAGTGTAAGGATTTGAGTGGTGATAAATTAAATTGTCGATAGTGTTACAAAATAAATTTTTAATTTTATCATAAGTATTATTTGTAAACTAAACAGATCACAATAACATTGGCGTAACGAATAAGGAATATGATTAAATGTGTCCAAGCATTTCAATTCACCTGGTGTATATAATACACTTACACCCAGGTGATTGTGATTTAACTTCTAGTATGCTATACCACAGCTGTTGGAAGATTTGTAAAAAGGTCAAGTATAAGAGTTTAATTAAAAAGTATAATAATAATTGAAATAATAGTATATAACAATTAATAAGTAATAAGTATAATATGATATCAAGCAATGATTTCATTTCTAGTATGCTATACTATATACTACAGCTCTTGGAAGATTTGTTAGTCAAATATAAGAATTAAATTAAATAGGGAATTTAAAAAAATACGTTAATACAAATGTGCAACGAAATAAGAATAGTATGATTCCAAACCATATGCTGATCTACAATGACCTAATAATGTAACACGTGTGTGTGTGTATATATATATATGTAGGGTGTATATGCATACTTTCATCGATTTATGACAAATATTCTAAGCATTTTCATCATCATCGCTCACGTCGTCATCACTTGAACATTGAACTGCAGCATCTTCATCTTCATCAGAGTCTGGAAGTTCAATATGAGTAATTTCATCTACTGACGGAGGTGACTGGTCACCAAGGAACCATTGAATGTGGTATTTTCCGTCCTCTAATACCCAGCCACTGCTTTCTGGTGGATATGCAGGAGCAGTACCTTTTGTAGCATTTCTCCAGATACCGCAAATTAGGTTTGTCCTGAGAATCTGTTGGGCGACAACTGCACGACAGGGCGGTAGTGTACTGCCATCTACTCCTTTTATTTTTTCAAGTGGGTGATTTCCTTTAGGTTTGTATACTTTTAGGAACGTATCCAACCGGGCTTCATTAATCGGCATGTCTTTTTTCCCATACATGCAAGATACAAATTTCTCAATTTCCAAAGTAACTCCATCTTCTGGTGCCTCTTGCGATCCAAGAGAGGCAAACGCATTCTGAACGCTTACATTCTTCTCAAGAAGAGAGAATGGACGGACTTTCCCCTTCCTTGCAAATGCTGCAGTGTAATCACATCCTGTAAATGCGTGGAAAGCGGGGACGGCACTAGATAAAAGAGGCCCTAGATTATCATACAGAGAAGACATATTTACGTACCTCAAGGTGTTTTTGCTTAGAAGTCCAACTTCCAACCATACTTTGGTCAAAGTGTTGATCTCATTCAGATTACCTAGTACGATAGCCATCACATCAGTGTCGGAGGTGCGAATCACAACGTTTGCCGGAAAAGGAACTTGGGCGAGATGATAAACCATTCTTGAGTCAGCTTCTTCATGATTACATGCTAATGTTTCTTCTAGAACTCTTACAACTTTATGATTTAAACTCTTGTACGAGTAACAAATCTCATTGCATGTTGCATAAACGATCTTAGTTCCAAGAATGCCAGAGAAAGAGTCATCATTCCAACTCTCTGTCAAGAAAGTTATTAACGCTTCCTTGAAATGAGCTTTGATGAAATCAGGTGGTCGTTGCTGCGATGCTCCAGTAATCGTGTAGTTATCTTGCCTCTCCAACAAGTAGGCTCGCCTGTCTCGTTCTATATCCTTTATGGAGGGTGAAACGGTTCGATCAAAAACAATATCTACTCTTGAGGCATTAATTCTGCATAGCTTTTGAAGGATGTGCGCAGAAATCTTGCCAAAAGTGATGGGAATATCACCCAGTAAATGCAGAAAGAAGAAGCCATCAACAATGACGCAATCAACGTAAGGTGGTGGATTATTTGTTACTCGACTCTCCAAGCACTTGAACAGAGCTGACTTATCTGTTTTGTGAATGGTTCCATCTACGTGACACAATGATAAGGGAATAGGTGTTAAGGGATATGCTAAGACTAGTCCCATGTCTATTTTTTTCTCAAGTGCTATGCAAAGGATTCTTCCCATAAGGTCCCTTTCCATTTTTAGTTCAATAACTTTGCCATCAGCTCGTGTTTTCTTTCGTTTCACTCCTTCTGAGGCAAACGTGGAACCCTTCAGTCTACAGATACTTTTTCCAAATCTGCTAGGATCTTTTGATACTTCATCAATAAATTCATCTCGAGCTTTCTCTCCGATTATGAACACATTCAGCAAAAACTTTTGAGTTGGTTCAGATGCCGCTTTACCAGTCGCTATGTTGAACAGCACACTGTTCTTGTCCATGTCAAACGGGTTGAGACAGGATTTTATCTGATCCATTATTGCAGCTAAATCATGTGTGTCTTTCTCCACTTTGTGAGGTAAGGTCTCTTGGGAAACATCTTCTGAGCGTTTCAATCCAGTTAGATTTAACAAGCTAGAAACAATGCTTGTACGGAGGTAGTGGCTTTTGGCCCATCGCTGCCGGGATGATATCGAATTAGTAAACGCTGATATTCCTGTGAGCTTACTTGCCGCGTCCGCATTTATTGACTGTTCCAAGCATAGATCTATAGGACTTCTAGAAAAGTTTTTTTCAGTTCGACGAAGAGAAAATCCCCCGTATTTAAACTCTTCTTCCAATCCTGGATGCGACTCCTTTATTTTTAGAATATTGTCATGGAATCGCTCAAGCCAGCGGGAATAGTTCTGATGATTGAACGCAAAGAACAATGTCACAACTTTTGGAAGGCAGTATGCATACAAAGTATGATCACCAGTACGTATGCTTCTAGAAAACTCGTGATATAGGTGAATTAACTGAATGTACATCATCCAGTACTTCGCTGTCATTCCGTGCAATCTGTCTTCTGTATCTTTGCAGTATTCATCATACCTGTCTAGAAGATCCGTCAGTTCCGTGGATAAACAGAGTGGGCTTTTTGCATCACCTTGAAACTGACCTAGCATTTCAAGCTCTTCAATAACTGTGCTGGATACGGGCTCGCTGGTTGCAAGGAATGCACGAAAATGTAATACTTCCATAGCACATGCAAGAAGTGGGTGAGGCCGTTTGCACCTATTGAAGTGTTTTCCTGATATAACCCCATTAAGAGATCCTTCAGCCAGCACACCGGATTCCACAAGTACATGAGGGCCACCCGACCCATCAATGAATTTACCCACAGTCTTAAAGAAGGACATTTCAATGTGGAAACCTCCTAGCTGAATGAAGACGTTATCATATAAGGGCGATTCTTCAGATTGGATTTGGAGTGCCATTTTTGCTATCGCCAGGCCATAAGTAACCATAAGTTAAGTAAAGTCATAAGTAAAATGTAACCTTACCTTGTGTTATTGCCATTTAAATATCATTACAAAAGCTTCATTTTACGCGTAACACAATGTCAACATCTAGTCACTACACTGGCCGCCCCACCATTGTGAACAATGCGCGAAACACATCGCGCATATAGTCTATGATACAAAAGATGGCATGTCGGACACTATACAATAATATAATTTGCCGTGCATCGCTGTCTTTCAGAACCAAGTTTCGAATGATAATTGTAATTGGTAATGATCATTTAGAGTGAAGTTAAATGATTAAATTAGACCACCCCGAAATAGATTACAAAATTAGACACACACACACAGGTATTAATACAGCACTTATAAATCTTCACTTTCTACACAATAATGAAAATAAGGGACCATTTTTTTCCCCAAAAACCTATCCAAAACGCCAAAGGCCCGCTAAAATTACGTCTTATACGATATATTCGTAATCAAGACACACTTATGCAAACAGTGGCGTTAGTGTTCGTCGTTTATCCCATGTGGTGTCATGTCCCCCTATTTGGGTCTTTTTGAAATGCGTGGTATGGTTGTAAGGGTCCTTTAAGAGTTATGTTGTTATATATTTTTGAGCTCTAGACACCGTCCCGGTTAATTTGACACCATTTTCAAGTCTGTACCTTGTTGGACAAAAAAGGGCCCTTTTCACAAAATAGGCGTCTGAAAGGCCAAAAGCCCCCTGAAAACGCGTCTTACTATACATATTCGTAATCTGTACATATCAAAGCACAAAATGGCGTTTGTTCCAATCGTGTACCTTATGAGGTAAACCAGGGCCTTTTTTGGCCCTTTTGAGGGGCGTCTGAAACGGAAACGCCCCCAAGTAGCGCGTCTTGCGTTACGGTTCCAATTTCTGGACAAGTTTCCGCATATTTTGGCGTTTAGTCCCATCATGTACCTTATGAGGTAAACCACGGCCCTTTTTGGCCTTTTTTGGCCACCGATGGGGCCCAAACGCCCCCAAGTTGACGCGCAAGACGCGGCTTTTGAAAAAACCCATATAAATCCGCGTATGTTCCACTGGTCAAACCTTATGTACCTTATGAGGTAAACCAAACTGTCACAGGCTCTCGGTCTATCAGTGAGTGCTAGAGTGATTTAAAGACCTCACGCAGTATTATCCTACCTGTGCGTATAGTCCAACTATAACTATGTGTATTGGTGCGTGCTAGAGTGACTTAAAGACCGTATCAGTGCGTGCTAGAGTGATCTAAGGCCGTATCAGTGCGTGCTAGAGTGGTCTAAGGCCGTATCAGTGCGTGCTAGAGTGACATAAAGGCCTCACGCTGGAAGGCTATCACAGACAAGTGACCCACCTAACTCACCATCAACATGTGAGGTTCCTACATCATAGGGCACCGCCTGCTCAGCTGCCCTTACATCCACCGCCGCTAAACATCAGTGAGTATCTATACATCATACTTACATCATACATCATACTTACATCATACTAACATCATACTTACATCATACATCATAGGGCACCGCCTGCTCAGCTGCCCTTACATCCACCACCGCTCAACATCAGTGAGTATCTATACATCATACTTACATCATACATCATACTTACATCATACTAACATCATACTTACATCATACATCATAGGGCACCGCCTGCTCAGCTGCCCTTACATCCACCGCCGCTTAACATCAGTGAGTATCTATACATCTTACTTACATCATACATCATACTTGCATCATACTAACATCATACTTACATCATACATCATAGGGCACCGCCTGCTCAGCTGCCCTTACATCCACCGCCGCTAAACATCAGTGAGTATCTATACATCATACTTACATCATACATCATACTTACATCATACTAACATCATACTTACATCATACATCATAGGGCACCACCTGCTCAGCTGCCCCTACATCCACCGCCGCTTAACATCAGTGAGTATCTATACATCATACTTACATCATACATCATACTTACATCATACTAACATCATACATCATACATCATAGGGCACCGCCTGCCCAGCTGCCCTTACATCCACCACCGCTCAACATCAGTGAGTATCTATACATCATACTTACATCATACATCATACTTACATCATACTAACATCATACTTACATCATACATCATAGGGCACCGCCTGCTCAGCTGCCCTTACATCCACCACCGCTAAACATCAGTGAGTATCTATACATCTTACTTACATCATACATCATACTTGCATCATACTAACATCATACTTACATCATACATCATAGGGCACCGCCTGCTCAGCTGCCCTTACATCCACCGCCGCTCAACATCAGTGAGTATCTATACATCATACTTTCATCATACTTTCATCAAACTTTCATCATACTTTCATCATACTTACATCATACTTACATCATACATCATACTTACATCATACTAACATGTATACATTTTTTAGCACTATAATCTAGTTTACACAGTGTACACATATTTATTTATTTTATTGTAAAGACCAGTGTAGGGCACAACGCCCTCTTTGGCCTGATGAGTGATGATTGATGAATGGTAATGAGGAAGGGAGGATGGGAAGCCTGGTACCGGAACGTAGCCAACTCCTGTCGAAAAGTACCATCGGCTTTACGTCCCATCCGAAAGGACGGTGTAACTTTGACCAGTCATATAGGTTCCTCCACTAACCTGGACTGCCGAGCAGTTGACGAGAAGAACGAAGCTGTTACACAAGCTTTCGAACCCTCCAATCTAATCTAACCAACGGTGGCAACGGTAACTAGTGTTTTAGAGGAGAGTGGTCACCCAGCTACCTGTAATGTAAAGGGCGGACTATTTTGATCAAAGAAATCCTTGTAATACCTTCTAAATTAGCCTGCAAATAATTATTATAAACGCTTTTGATTGCTAAGTACTCTCATAATTGAAACTCGTATTTTTTAACTAGTCGTTGCGTGCGTGTGTGCGTGTTTGTTCACATTTGTAGGGGTTGGTACGACTATATGTGGGTGAGCTGGAAGAGGTTGGTACTACATGAATACGGGGCACGGAGAGCGCATACATAATTTGATTTCAATTGCATTTTACATGTATGAAAACGAATAATATATTCCTCCCAACTTTAATTGCGGTAATCAAAGTGGTGTACCGAGTTAAAAAAATTTTAATGGTAGGAAAATTATGGGTAATTTACTTCAAGTTTATGACTTATTTGACGTTAGGTTGTAAATAATGCATTTTACTGATACGTTGCATTTCCTCTCTAACGTTTGCTTACTGACAGCGATGAGAATAAAATAATGTATTCAATTCTTTTGCAAGGAAATGGGGCTATATTTCCTCTGTAGGAAGAAGATGCAAATAAGCAATATTAAAGTAGGACAATTAAACGCATTTTCTTTTTTGAAATATCGCTATTTGATGTATTTCTTGTTACATGAAAACATACATGGGAATGAGAATCAGTAATGTTACCAATTTATTTATAGTTTCTTCTTGCCAGTAGAACTTAAGAAAAGATATTTCCTGTAGGAAGAAGATGCAAAAAAGCAATATTTTTCTATTTAAAAATATTTCTATTTGATATGGGTTGGTTACTTAAAATTATTTCTTGTTTCATGAAAAATTACATAAGAATGAGAATCAATGATATAACCAATTTATTTATAGTTTCTTCTTGCCAGTAGAACCTTAAAATATGAGTTTCTGATTTCTGCAGCCAACGATGATGCAAATTTACATTGAATAGCTTAATATTATAGATACTACAGTGGTTAAATATAAGGTAAACGTTAAAATTTAAAATCAATCTAAATAAACTATAGAAATTGGTCATAAAATTAAAAGTTGACAAGTTTTGTTTTTGAGGATTAATAAGGGACGTATGCCACAAACAACATGTGCCTAGTATTCATCCTAAGATTAGTGAAAACAGTTCTAAAAACTTGAGTTGAGGTTTCCAGTACGTAATGGGACCCGAACCCTGTCCCTACCGTCTCGAAGCTGGGCTTGCTTCTACTTAGCTACTTGTAATGAATATTTAAAAGGGCCCCTTCATCTTTTATGCATCGCCTGCCTGAATAACTTGCCTACGCCTTCTTTGATTCGCATTAAGGTGTTTTCACGACGCTGTTAGAATCTTCAATATTCGAAAATGGTTCGGGTTGTGACGGATGGATGGAGTTTGGTAGACGCAAAAAATCGTTTTATTATTTTGTTAGGATCCGTTTCGAATCTCCAGCTTTTATGAAAGTTACATGATAGAAAACACTCGGGCAAAACTAATCTGTGTTGAATTATTTTCTTTTTCATTTACGTCAATAAAGCTCTCTCTCTCTCTCTCTCTCTCTCTGTCTCTCTGTCTCTCTATCTCTCTATCTCTCTTTTTTTTTTAAAGTATTTCATAAAGGTTTGATGGAAGAAAAGAACCAGCATACCTTAATCCGCCTAAATAGACACCTTCCTCTCTCTCTTTGACGCCCGAAGTATGATTGGAAAGAATGGATGCTGTGAATGAATGGGTAAAATCGGGATTATTAATATCTATTCAAATTGAAATAACTATTGTGTATTGTTATCCTAAGTAAGCCCTACTTCAAGTAAACTCTATTTTAAAATGCAAACACTACTGGATCCTCAGATAAAAGGGCCGGTTGGATGGTAAGGCCGTATGGTCTCGCATGCATTGAAGACCTGATATATGAATTAATCAATCAATCAATCTCTCTATCTCTCTCTCTCTTTCTATGTGTATCTGTCTCTTTATGTCTGTATCTCTCTTTCTATGTTCCAAAATAGGTTTTTAAAATAATTATTATCGAAAGGTAATTTGCTCCTCGTACATGTTGAATGCTTGTCCCAGATATCGAAGCATGTTAAGAGCGAAGGATACCTCTACGTCAAACCGCAGAAAGTTTTCATTTTTTAATTATATCTCAAGATTGAAACACAAAATCGAAAATCTGAGATATCATAGCGCTGTGGTTTGATAAGCCCTACAGACTGAATGATAAGTGTATTCAACATTATGATCAGTATGATATGACTGTGATTTGTATTCCATTAAATTACTAATGAAATAAGTATCACAGTTAAACTGATTATAATGTTAGATACATTTATCATTAAGTCTGTAGGGCTTATCAAACCACGGGAGTGCTATGATTTCTCAGATTTTCGATTTTGTGTTTCAATCATGAGATATAATTAAAAAACGAAAATTTTCTGCGGTTTTTGATTTTGTGTTTCAATCTTGAGATATGATTAAAAAATGATAATTTTCTGCTGTTTTCGAGGTAGAGGTATCCTTTGCTTTTAACGTGACAAGTTGTTGATGATGGTCGTGCCATGCACAGCTGCCCACCAATACAATCATCTAGAGGTGTTGAAACGTATTATTGTAGACGAATCAGCGGAGCAGGTTTGTTTCTGTGCGTGAGGGTTTCATGTTCATGTTGTCGGGGCGCGACACGCGATATTTGGGAACTTTTCGCGACCGACAAAACCTTTTCCTTCTCACTGCTTTTTTTGTATTATTATCTTTTTTCAAATGTTTTCATCAACGTGAAAACATTCCTCAAGAGCAACTAAATTTCGTCTCTTTCCAAAATACACGCCGGTAAAGAGGACTCCTAAAAGGGAGGCTTATTTCCCGCTCACTGTGCAAGGTAGTAAACGTCAAGCTGTCACCAGGAAGAATGCACAGTTTAAAAATTGTGACCAACAATGATTTCTATTCAAATAACAAAAACCACCCGCAGTTTAAAAATTGTGACCACCAATGATTTCTATTCAAATAACAAAAACCACCCGCTTGACAATAGCGAAGACGGGGGCTGAGGATTCGACGGTCCTATTTCAAAGGGTCGACCATAATTATCTCTGGGTCAAGAAAACTGACCATCACTAAATGAAACTAGTAATTTACTTCTGTCCTTACAAACCCATTATGAGAAAGGCTGATCCTGAATATTCATAGTCGAAGGTCCATGTGGTCTGGAGCTGTCCCGCCTTCAATAAGGATTAAGGACAATTATCTCTCTACGTATCTATCTATCCTTGACTCCTTTAAATGTTAGTTTTCCTACTTTTCTTTTAACTCCAGTCACCCCCTTACGTCATATGACCTAGTTGTCCTATAACCAAATTATCAAATCAATCAAATTTTACTATCATATAAATGTTCCAATTTGAATGTTTCTTCGAGTTTAGCCGAATGTTCTGTGAACAGCGTCACCGGGGTAGAAACCTTAGTTCGTGCGTTAGCCGCGAAGCGCTCGCAGCGCTCACAATCATTGAAACGTGACTGGAAACAGTTTCTCTTTCTTTCTCATCGAAAGTTAAATTAGGATTTAGACCAGGTCAGAGATTTCGTCAGCACGCAAACTTGGTTTTAGACAAAACAGACGAATTGGCTTCGGTATAAAGGTTAAAAAATAAGGGTGGGGTCTTTATTCGTCGAGATTATGATAACATTTTAACATTTAGATGTGTTTATGTTTTATGGTGGACGAAGACAATAACAACTTAAAGGATAAGTGAACCTAAATCGTTTTTATTAATATCTTGAAAATGCTTCAAGAAAAATGAAAAGTTATTTCTACGGTGAATTTGGTTTTTTGTCAGTTAAACAAAGAACTTTTAAACTTAAAATTTGTATTTCAGTAATGAAATTCATAATTTAGAATTAATTAATTATTGAAATTACAATTTAAACACTCGTCAGAGCAAAACAGCGGATGGCTTTTTTAAATACTGACATTTGGTTGCGGCTAATTCATAGATTGCAGGTACGTCACATCTTTGCGCGTGGCGGCCAAATTTGTGATCAAACTTTGACGTTGCCATGGAGAAACAATTGAAGCATGTTGTGGTAAAACAGCACATTCTTAGAGCCAGTTTCACCAAACTTTTTAATCGGCCGATTTACTAATCTCGCATTGGTTACCATGGTTTTAACAAACTCATATACAAAATACATGGCGACTTCTACCGGGTGCCATATTTTATATCTGATTAACAGAAAATCGCCGGAGTTTGGTAAAACTGGCCCAGTTCTTTAAAATTCAATCTGTTTTTGAAATAATATCGGTATGTGTTGTAATTTGTGTTTTTTAAATTGCTTAACTTGACTTTTTAAATTCTAAATTATGCTTATTTAGTAAATTTGAATAAATTTTAATCATGGCCGCTGTGACGTCACGTGGGAAGTATGAATACTTCAGTCATCTATGACGTCAGCATCCACACGATTGTTGTGGAACAACTGTACCGGTGTGGTTTTATAATGATTCATGAATATACTTAGTGTGTTGTGGTTATAAAAGGTATTTATTCATTTCCATTCCAAGAAATTATTTCTGAGTCTGAAGTTAACGTTTCCCATAGTAAGATGGACGTACATAGTAAAATTACATAAGCAATTGATTATTTCACTTATTGATTGACTGTTTTGTAGGTGAAGGTCGAACGGTTCAGTTCATGCATTGGAACTACTCACAACTTATTGAATTATTTAACGGACACTTCCTTCGTCGTTTGACCTGTTTTCACTGTCTACATACGTTGCTTACTTAATGTTGTTACTCCGTTTCTCATTCGTTGAGTTATCGTGCGAAGAATCTTTAGAATTGTAAATGTTTCCTACCCCCTCCCCTTTTACCCTTTCCTACCCCTACAGTTCTATACTATTCGAGAAAAGTTAACCTATGGTGGTTATGTTGTCGCCTCTTACGACTGGCAGAGTCACTCTGGGTTAAATTCTTCCCCGGGCACAGACGAGGAAGTTTGTTTTATTGGATTATCGTTATTACTTTACATTTCCATGCATATTGTTTGTGGTTTTATTGTTAATGTTCTTCTTGTATGTTGTCTTTTGTCCTATTTTGGATATCAGTTCTTTTATAACTGAATAGAGACCTCATTAATTAAATAAATAAATACATAATTTGTGTATTGGTAATCGTAAGCCTACTGATCAAACCAGATTAACGTACAAATGTGATTATACTTGATATTTTATGATTTTTCCATTAATAATATTGTATATTTATATTTATTTTTTTCCTTTGCAATCCGATTTCTAACTGAACTTGATAGGCTAAAAAAAATTAATTAAAAAAACAAGTGAGAATTATTTTTTATCTGAGAAATTTACTACAACCCTGTTCACAGTTTATAATACAACACTCCATCTAATACCTACATTACATGGTTCAATACTTTCATCAAACTTATTGAATTCAAGGACAAAAAATCATCAATTAAAAGAAGATATATTGTTGCTTTTGTTTTACCAAACTGTGTTTGATTCGCTTTTGTTCATGAATTCAATAAGTTTGACGAAAGTATTGAACTGTGTAATGTGGGTACAACCTTCATATCCTTTAACCAATGCAAGAAAATCGAAAAAAACCTGTCAACAACGATGAAAAATCACTTGTTGTTCTTCTTGATCTATTCTTAAAACCTATCGACAGAGACCCAAACAAGATATGTGATCTTCCGAATTGATTTCGTTTGTTTATACCGTTCGGTATTTCAACGCTCTGTTTGCCATGCTAGTCTAGCGCCAACCGTTTCTCGAACGAGGCTTTCGTATCGCATCGCATCGACTAGAATTTCGATGAATCGTAATGCGATGGAAAGAAAGCGATCGACGCGCTGTGCGGTCGACGGGAGAAGCTTTAGTGGGGAATCCCCTGGTATAAAACAGTCTGGCTGGTCGGATACAAAGGAGTGTATTCATGAAGTGAGCGTGGCGAACATACTGAAGGACATGTTTGTTTACTTTCGATTATCAGTTCATTGTTGCATGTTTGAAGGAGGGAAGCCACAGCAAATCTTAACTTTTAATGTATGGGACCAATCACACTAAAACTTGCAGACATTGTTCAGACACTTTAAAAACTAAGATTAAAAAAAAAAATATATATATATATATATATATCCATTGTTATTTAAATTTTCATTGTTATTACAACAATACTCATGGGGAAAGCTGTAACAAGAGAACCAATAAAGATAAACTACTTTTTTAAATTTTATATTGAAGATGGATAGACATGCAACAAATAAGTGTATCGCCAGTTAGACATTGTTAATATTATGGAAGCTATTAGCTTTTAATTTCCATTTTTTTTATTAAGAAACAAATTCCTAAATTTATAAGTAGTGAATTAATTTTTTTTCTCGAGTACTAATAATCATGCAGATTTTATGATACACTTTTTCATCTTAAATCTATTAAGGATAACACACACAAAAAATCATTTTTGTGGGACAAGTAGTTTGCAAGATATGATTTTCTCCATACTAAATTGTGTATGAAAAAAAGATAAGCCAGAAAGAGGCTTTAAAGTTTAGAGTTTCAGCGCAAAAACGATGTACATGCATCATTCAAATGTAAAAAAAAAACATATTACATTAGTTATTTTCCTTGTTTGGGTTAAAATATTAACTCATTAAGGTTCAAAGTAATCAATGTCAAATTTTGAGAAAAGTCGATTTTTTAAAATTTCAAGCAGTATTCTGTGGCTTCCCTCCTTGAAACAGTGTTTGTTTGACAATTGACCCACTAACAATGTCTATCTAGTGATTGAACAACTTGCGCACGGCAACAGACTATAGCTAGTATTCAATAGACGTCACGTGGCGGCCATTATGAGGTACACATTGCTTGTTTACATTTGTTCTGACAATAGAAGACATATAGGTTATCCAGGAAATATCACAGTTTTAAGCTTCTTGGCTTAGGAATAAGTAAACGGTGACTTTGGAGCCGTCCTAGCAACGAAGCACTCAATAAATTCAAAGTTGTTCTGAATCGACCTTGTTGATTCTGGCATCTGTCCGCAGGTGTTCGCACTGTCCAATCACTGATTCATATGTTTCGTATTTGAAATATCGATCTTTGATTGGTTATCGCTCATTCGACGATGGTGTTCGAAGCCTACAGGGTTGGTTTAGTCACTTTAAATTAAAGTCCCCCACTGCAAATCAGTTAAGTTACTGAGTGGGTAGACTCTAAATGTGAATTTATTTTTATTTATTTTTATTTATTTAAGCCGTATAGATTGATGTGTGTAGGTAAAAGTTCAAGAAAATTATAACACATGCAAATGATTGTCTTCAAACAGAGTTTACGCGTTCTTATTTTGTTTTCAGTTATAATACGGAAACTTTGTTTTAAAACAGTTGATGTGTCAGTCAACAAAGGACATCTACAATATTGCAACAAAGCAGTGTCGGAAGAACGAAGAACGTAAACAAATGTTTACAGAGTACCTCAGTATGGCTACCGTTGCGATACCGGAAATTACGTTATTGCATGCAATAACCAAATCAAAGATAGTAGGATATACCCTGTGAACCAGATCATATGACATTGGAGGATGATTGGAAGAAAGGGGGAAGTAGGACGAAACGGTTAGGAAACGGAAAAGATGATGTTTTTGGCTGCATTTTATCTGGCTTCTCCACCTCGACCTGTCCGGCTAGGGTGGCCAGCTCTAACAGAAGCATACGCTTCCGCTGGCCTAGCTCTCGAAATCACTAAAGCACGCCAACCTCCCCACCATAATAAGGTTGTAGTCCTGGGTAGGTTTACCATAGTAAAAACATACCTTAATTTGTATAGTAGGACTACATAATCGACTCTCCCACAGCCAATAGGCATAGAACTGCGCGAGCAAGTGTTTGGAGCAAGAAATTCGTCAATTTTCGCGCCTGGTTACATTCAATATGCTTTGGTTGACCTGTCATCTAACATTGTTTTCCTAACCATACTGAAAATTAGTGCATACAGGAATTCTCTTGTCTTCTCCAATCTTTGTGGGGTTTACAGTGGTGCATGTAATCATAAACATAAATTTTCATAAATTTAAAAACAAATTAATTTAGTTGCATGTAATCATAAACATAAATTTTCATAAATTTAAAAACAAATTAATTTAGTTTAATTTTTTCAATACAATTTTTTTTTATTTTCATAAATGTTGTGGGTGAATATACGTGTTTTATTTTAGTGGTAATCGTATTTGTATTTTATTGACAGATCAAATACAAACACTCATTTTCTCCTCCATTTTCCTCGTTGTGACGTCACGTGAATAGAAAACTGTTTCCATGGTTACTGCACACTAGACCCAACTAGTGACGTCAGTGTCATGTTTCAAAATAGAATCAGCCAATCGGAAATATCTGTCACCATAGTAATAACGTACATTATTAGACTCAGTATCATATTAACAACGGTCAAGAGGACTTCGGTCGGTTAGTTAGTTGATTGATTGATTGATTGATTGATATTGAGTGGTGCGTCTCATATTCGTGTGGTCGCCAGCGTCGAGTACAGGCGATGAGTAATGGAGAGTGATGTCTTTGAGTATGGAGTGCATGGTGGAGCACCAACGACATGGTTTTGCGCGCTTGTCGAGGCTATGATGTCTTTGAGTATGGAGTGCATGTTAGGGGACCAACGCCGTGTTTTTTTTTTTTCGCAAATCGAGGCGAAATATAATGAAGAGTGATGTCTTTGAGTATGTAGTGCATGTTAGAGATCCAACGCTGTTGTCTTTCTTGCAAATCGAGGCGAAAAGGAATGAAGAGTGATGTCTTTGAGTATGGAGTGCATGGTGGAGATCCAACGCCGTGGTCTTTCTCGCAAATCGAGGCGAAGTATAATGAAGAGTGATGTCTTTGAGTATGTTGTGCAAGGTAGAGAATCAACGTCATGGTTTCTCGCTTGCTAATCGAGGATACACTGTCTTTGAGTACACAGTACATAATAGGGTGCTAACGCCATGGTATCGCATGCTAATCGAGGCATTTAGTAACGGAGAGAGATGTCTTTTAGTATAGAATGCAAAGAGTGCAGATCCACTCATATCACTCAGTGACCGTAAAGCCAATCTTTCGCATAGAAATGTTCACAAGCTTCATAACTTCACAATTCACGCCTGCTGTCTCTAAAATTTTCAATATTTCAATAAATGATCATAAGTGGAAAGTATACTCACAAACTAGAGACATAAAAATTGAGTTGGTGCTTTTAAACTGTGATATTTGGTCAGCATAGTACTATTCATAGGTTGCAGCACGTCGTCACATCTTTTTTGCGCGTGGCGGCCACATTTGTGATTAAACTTCAACGTTGCCATGGAGAAACAATTGAAGGCGGCTGTGGTAGAACACATACAATCTGAAACTTTTAAATAAAGTTGGTATGTATGTTAATTTTGTATTTCTTCATTACTAAATGTTTACTTTTTAAATCCTAAATTAGGCTTATTTATTAAATCTGAATAGTATTTGCCAATGATCTAGGATTGGTCCTCCTCAATTGTGTCGCAATCATGGCCGCTGTGACGTCACGTGGGAACTATGAATAGGTACGTTGGGACAACTTTACTGTCGTAAAACGTCCCGCAACAAAAGCGGTAAAATGACAAGCAGCGCTGCGAGTGGCAACTCTTCATAACTAGATTCTATCGTGTGTCCTTCCAGAAGCTTCAGAACCAAAGGATTCAAAATTGATAACGTTCCGCTTCGAAAGGGCTTTCATTAAGCGTAGAATTATTACTTTCTAAAACTTTTCGCTCTAGGCGTTAATAATAAATGATGACGTTGAAGCTGGTATAGGGGGCGCTTCTTGCCGGCTGCTTTGTTGTTTGGAAGTTGCTTTGACCGTCCGGCGACTCGTGCGACTCCCAGCGGCGAGTTGCGGAACTCGAGTTGGAGATCTTGTCTTGTTGGAGACCATTTTAAAAACTATCTAGGACCCTTTTTATGATTATCATCACGGTCCTCTAAATCTTTATGTGCGACGATACACAACAATTAAAAATATAAAATCAAGGTTAGTAGATGATGATCTTGTATGCATCAATGAATATTGATATAACATTTGAAAACTGATTTTTATTGTTGTGTTTTGTTGTTCTTGAAGATTTAGAAGACCGTGATGATACTCATACAAAGGGTCCAAGATAGTTTTTGAAATGTTCTATTGGTGTCTTCGTTCATTCAAAATATCGGTATTACTATTTTCAGGGAAATTTTAATATCTATTGAGGTATTCAAAAGTCTTAACACAAGCAACGTTTCTCGCCAGTAATAGATGATTTTCAGAATTGTTCTAGAGTACCGTGATTAGCTCTATCTAAGGGTTCTAGATAAATTCTTAAAAGGTTTGGTGAGCCATGTATAGCACAGGACCCAATGGGGCTTTGCACGCAAAGCTTGACGTAGAATGCGCCACCACCGTCCAAGCCCAAATGCTGGATGGGTAAATCAGCGCGGACAAGGTCTACTTGACCCATCCAGCAGGCTGTGATGGCAGCATTTTGCCAAAGACATTGAAATAGAAGTAGCGCCACCATAGTTCGAGCTCAAGTCCAGAGCCTCCTGGATGGGTAAATCAGCCCTTTTTTCATGGCTAAGTTATGCGGAGATCAAGTAGACCTTGTCTGAGGGCTGGCACTACGCTGGCGCTACGAGTGGGAGAATGTAGCAGTGCAAAGCCCCATTTAGGTGGTTGTGACATCACACGCAGACAAACAACGTGTTGCTAGGCAACTCCATTGTTGTATTTTCTTTGATTGGTGCACATTCAATGTTTGTCCGAAACAAAACACGGCCACATGGCTATTTTTGAAATTGGGTCTTGTTCTATTGAACTTCAATGACATGCCGGCCCTAAAGTAGTTCCACAGCAACCTTGTGAATGGCGACGTCATAGATGAGTGAGTCGGAGCCAATCAGCGGGTGGCTTTTCAAATATTGACATTTGGTTGGCCAATGCCTCACTCATCTATGACGTCAACAGCCACAAGGTGGCTGTGGAACGTCTTTAGTTCCTATTGATCTCCACGTGACTCTATTTCATTCATCCATTTGTCAGTCGACTGTGGACAATGCTCCCTAAAGATTTCTGCTTTGAGCAATTATTGTTAGAAATATTAATTTATTGAAAAGCGTCGGGAAGTGTGTGTATTTAACATGCTAGCAATTGATCAAATTAAATGGATGATTGGTTGTCATGCCAAAGGTTCAAGGCCATCTTAAATCAGGAATGATATCTACCAAACCCTTCCGGCCAGAGCTTCAGCCCTGCCCTTTGGGAGGGACTTGTTAAATAAAGAAAACGATCGGTGTGAAGGGATGATTTCCTGTCACGACAAGGGCTCAAGGCCATCTTATATGAGGGTTGATACCTTCAGATTACAACCCCTACCAAGTAGGAGGAGCTTGTGACCCGGAGCTAACGATCCAAGTAAAGGCTTGATTGCTCGTCACGACAAGGGCTGGAAGTCATCTTATATGAAGGGTGGTACAAACGAAATCCTTTAGATTAAAGCCCCAGTCCAGTAGAAGGGGCTTGTGAACCAAAACTATAAGATAGAGTAAAGATCTTTGATTATCACGACAAGGGCTCGAGGTCATCTTACATGAGGGTTCATATCTCCTAAACCCTTAATATTACTACCCTAAAGCTTAGGAGGAGAGGCAATTGTGAACCACAGCTAGGAGCGAAATAAAAGCATGATTTCTCTCGTCACGACAAGGGTTCAAGACCATCTTATTTATGGGGGTGATACGTTAAGATTACTACACTGGCCTATTTGGAGAACTTATTGAACCGAACTATCACAACAGCGGCTGAAGATCATTTTATATCAGGGTTGAGACGACTCCCGTTCCAGGCTTTGATCTTCCTAGACACCTGTGGA
Source organism: Isoperla grammatica (assembly GCA_945910005.1). Taxonomy (NCBI): domain Eukaryota; kingdom Metazoa; phylum Arthropoda; class Insecta; order Plecoptera; family Perlodidae; genus Isoperla; species Isoperla grammatica. The sequence goes on along the minus strand of OX246744.1, from coordinate 6,860,963 downwards.
CCAGACTAAACCGCATCAGAACCAATCATGGCCGGTGCGCAGACTCCCTGTTCAAATGGGGCGCGATCCCATCCAGCGCCTGTGACTGTGGCGAACCTCGCCAGACCATCAACCACATTGTGAGGGATTGCCGCCTGCGCTCTTTCCAGGGGGATTGGTCTGAGATCCACAGAGCGACACCTGACGCGCTGGCCTGGTTGGCCGGCTTAGATTTATGTTTATGATTTATATTTATGATAACTTTATATGTATATTGTACTTTGTTGAATCTTAGCTGTTGCTTCCATACGATAAATAAATAAATCAGGGTTGAAATCTTCTTAACCTTCACATTACTACCTTAGCCTAAGAGGAGGCGCTTCTTAACCAAAACTAACGATCAAGATCTTTGATTATCACGACAAGGGCTCAAGGCCATCTTAGATGAGGGATGAGACCTACAGGTTACCACCCTAGCCCAGTGGGAGGGGCTATTTAACCTCCTAACCTAGGATAAAGAGTCACGACCACGACTGCAGACCATCTTATAGGATGGACGAGATCTCTTAAACCGCCCAATGGGAAGAGTTACACAAACCCGCCCCTAGGTCTCGCCTCTGTCGTGACCTAAGACGTTTATTGAAACCGACCGTAAATCCTCGCGTCTATTATCTACTCGTAGAATTATTCTACTCTCGTATATACGCCGAGATTACGCGCGTGGCGTTACTCGCGTCAAGATTAACGCGCGTGGCGTTAGTTTGTAGCTGAGAAAACAACGGGGAAATCTGTTCGGACCATCGACCGTGCTGTCCAATCACATCACACAGCTGGGAGACGTGTGGCGTAGCGTGACTCCTGCACTCCACGTCACACGCGACGGAGAGGGGGGGGGGGGGGGAGGAGGGGGGGGGGGAGGGGGAGAGAGTTGGATCAGGTCTTTACTTAAGGCGGGATTAAGGCCAGTAACGCTAATTACCTTCCATCTAAACGGATTCTTGGAATTGGAATTATATGTGCTTTTAATATAATTTTTTTTATTATTAAGTGGTAGAGGATAGAGAAAGATGGTGGGAGGACAGAAAAAGGTAGAGAGAGTTGGTGGAACGGCAAGAGGAATTCATTCATGAAGAGAATTAAGTTAAAGAAAATGATGTGTCGAGCTTGGCATGCCGATACTGATTCCTGGGATGCCCAAGATCAATGGTGGGAACACCCCTTTACCCGACTAAATGATGTTGAAATTAAGAGTAGCGATATATATATATATATACATATACATATATATTTATGTTTATATATTATATAACTTTAATATTTTTATTTTTCCTTTTTTATATGTGTGATATAGGTATGTATCAGTATGAATGAGATATGTAGACTATGATACAGATATGTTATAAAATATTCGAATTAATTGCAAACATATAAATACATAAACAAAAATAAAATGAACATAACACAAAAAAATTACAAATTTTCCATACAAGAGGGCGAGTGAGGGGGCACGGGGGTTTGTGCAGCAGGTGAGAGAGAAAGAGTGAAAGAGGTATGTAGAATGTAGGTAGGATTGGTAGATAGGTAGAGAGGGGGATAGAGAGGGGGTGAGGGGGAGAGGGGGAGAGGGAGGGAAAGATAGAAGTAGAGTTATGGAGGTAGATAAGTATGGAGAAAAGGGTAGAGACGTAGAGAGGTAGATGAAGAGAGATAAAGAGGTAGATTCGTAGAGAGAAAGAGAGAGACAGACAGAGGAAGAGAGAGAAAAAGGTATCGATCCCTACGTCACAACTCTCTTCAACAGTTTTTCTTCTAATCTCCTCCTAGATATCAGTCACTTCCTTCACTGGGGCGCGTGTGAAAATGTGCACGTCAACAAGAGTCGACGCCGCCGCGTACGGAAACGGTTTGGATGTTGATGACGTCACAGAGATCAAGGGAGTGTCGGATTGAATTATACGTTGAGTCGTTGAGCATTAGCTTGCTAAATGTTCACGGCAGGCGGCAGCGCTTCTCCCTCGCATTGTGACCTTGTAATTTCAAGAGAAGTCAGCATGTCATATTAAATCATTTATTTCCTGAAACTGTTCGTTCAGTTTCGGTATAGAAAATAGTTCAAGTAGTTATGAACAATTTGTTGAACTGTACACTGTACCTTGTCAAGATAAACTTTAATTATTAATTAGTTGATGAATTAATCAGTTTCGTTACTGAGTGGTAGACTCTAAATGTGAATTTATTTATTTACTTTATGTTTATTTAATGTGCAATATTTCAAAGATAGCCGTGGAAGAATGTTGATCAGTACTCGAAGTATTGCGTTTTAATTTTAGTCTTGAGAAAATTCCAACAAGCTGTTTACAGGCCTAACATTTCACCTATTCTACTAAGTTTATTTTTGTTTTTAATATTAGAAGTAGTATCGTAGAACATTATTTTAGCAATTTCTATTTAGGATGTACATTGCAACCCGTATTATTAACTCTTGCATTTTACAATATAATTGTTATATTTATACATGATTACAGCAAACAATATATCTTATTACTATAAATTTAATTTAATTTTAGTGTCTTAGTGATTTCTATATTTACCCTACAAGGAACTCTTCTCATACGATTTTTACATTATTTTTGCACGGAAATGACATTGCTAAATTGTATTTTATTGTATTTTTAGTTTTAATCTTTACGTTTGTCAACAATAACAATAATCTTTAACTGATGGCGGAAATGCTAATTCTGTCTACGTTTGTGTACCGTGGCAAAACGCGCACTAGACTTCCGGTTAGCGGAAGACGGGCAGATAGTCAACGGACGGACGGATAGACAGACAGACAGACAGACAAACAGCTACCCAGCCGGGGTTCCCTAGTGTAAAGTGCTGTTTCTTGTTACTAAGTTAAACGAATTTGATATCGGACGTTTACAGGCCCAACAACAGACACATGTCTCTCTCTAACTGACAGGAGACAGACAGACAGACGGACAAACAGACAGACAGACAGACAGACGGACGCGCGAAGTCGTCGTTCGTAGACAATTAGTGTTTTTTTTTTTACGAAATGTTTTCTTGCGCCAATTTTGAGGGTATTTCGGTGTATTACGTTGGTATTTATTCCTAGCGTTTATATTATTGTGTTTACGTTTGTTTGTAAGGTGGGCACAGCTCATGTATTTAACACTTTGAGTTGATGGTGATGTCATATTTCCATTGAGGCTGTTCAGGGCTCTATTATTGAAAGCGCAAGTATCGACTCGTATGCAGATATACTGTCTCGTGACCCTGTATTGGATAAACGAATTGTAAATTTGAAACCATAGTTTCGGAATCTAAAACAAAATTTTTGTAATTATTTACAAAATTATCTGAGCATATTTTCTTTTTAACCACAAATTTTCAGTGTTGGATATCTCAAACCGAGTAAAAGTATCATGCCATTTTTAAAATATTCCTGTTTTAGTTATTTTGTCATAAAACGTTTGAAACAGTCTATAATCAATTTTAAAAAGTAATCGTTACATGAAAACATTGTACAGTTCACATTATATATATATGCATTCAAAATTTTTAAACCCAGACAGAAATAGAAAAACGTTGCATTTGCCCACAAGAAAACTCAAATTTCATGTCAGCCATAGTGAACAAGGGGAGCGAAATGGTTATATTCTGACGCACTTAAAACACTCTTTAAATTCGATTCCAATTCAGTCCTCTCACGTAATACCGTGTCCATATTAACACACGAACAAGCAACAATGACGTGTTAAAAGTAATAGAAAACCGGCACTTCCGTCAGACATTTTCATACATTGCTAGACCCGGCCATTTCAGTCCAGTCCAATCTGCGACCGAACGGATGTGATTTTCCCTCAATTTTCACAAAATTTCAGAACAAGCGTCCTCGTTCGCGGAATTTCCGGTACACATAATGAGTTCTAGCCTCCCCTGTCCCCCCCCCCCCAAATTTGACTTGCGCGTCTACAACGCTAGACGCAATATATTACTTTGATGATAGACGAATACAATGTATTTTTGGATCGATCATTTTCAACACGCCACTGATTTTTTCATGCAGATATGATTACGCCTAATAAAGATTGCTTAAATAACAGGGGGAAAAGAGTGGTTTAAAAATATTTGGCAACATTGGCAAAAAACACGGAAAATAGTTCTGTTCTGTTTTAGATTTATGGTCGGTTTTATGGACTTCGCACAAATATTAAGAATGCTACTAACTTGTTTTAACCGTGACAACCAATCAGAAGCCTTGAAATTCAGTCAGCGGACATCTAAAGTATTTAGTTGAAACGCCTTATCTTAAGCCTTAATTTTTCGCTTTTAGTTATTTTCTTTGAAGATTTTTCTTGTATATTTTATGTAACAAAGCTTATATGATACTCTTCAAAATATTTCTTTTCACTCCCGTCTGTAGAAATACTCAGTAAATAATAGAATACTTCATGAGGGAGCCTAAAGAAAGACTCGTAACCACAATACAAATGTTTATCACCAGCATATATACGCTTCCTCGATAAACTCTTTATGCCGTAAGCGGATTAGATTTAAAATATATTCGTGGTTCAAGCCGCTTAAAAATTACAGAACGAGCGTGTTTCGTTTATTTCATAATTCAACGTTCCAATTTTAAAATTAGACATTTCTATGTCTTCTGTTTTTGAAAACAAATTTAGTAGACTCCAGGTTATATGGATTAAGGGCCGGTCTTACAATCTCCTAAAACGGAAGTCATTTGTAGCAATTAAGCTATTTGGAGGATTTCAAGAGTTTTGATTGGTCGTTGCCATGCAAAAAACAAGCTATAAAGACGACGATACGAATAAAGAGTTATTGGGACATTGTTAGACTGGACCTTAGTGTAATAAATTTATAGATTATAAGGAAGCCAACATTGAAAGGGGCGTCAGATTCGTTCCATTGGGTTTTGAGAATCTCAAACTCTCTTTGTTTTTGTAATAGTAGTATAGATGTGTTCCAAGGGTAAATGGGACCGAACTTCCTAAGTTAACGGGGTTTATTGATATCTTGAGAACGATTCTAGTTGTTAAAAAGTAATGCTTACGCGAGATTTTGGTTTGAATCAGCAAAACAACTGAATTGATAAACTTTCAAATATTATCATTGTTACAAGTGTTATATCTTAATTATTAATTATTTAATTAATTGAGAACAGAAATAGCAATAGGGCACTAGCAACACCAAAATACAACAATGAAACAAATGAATTGAATCGATGGACAAACAAGCTGTCAAAAAATAATTTCGCCTGATTTTGGAAAACAAAACAAAAAACAAACAAATACACATACAAAACTTTCACTTAGTCGTTGTCTATCATTAAAAGTTTTAAATGGCGAGCAGTTACTATTGCTACACAGTTTTGTATTGCTATGGTTGCAATTGTATTATTTTGACAGCTGATGGTTTGTCCATCAGTTTAATTCATTTGTTCCATTCATTGTTGTCTTTCAGTGTGCTAGTGCCCTATTGTAAGAATTCCAATGTTTTGAAAGTTTGTTTAGGACTTGGTTTAGCTGATTCAAAACCAAATGTCAGGTAAGACTCATTTTTTCAATATCTTGAAGCATTCTCAAGATAATATCAACGAAAGAACGCTAAATCCAGTAAACAAATTAAGTTAAATTGCCTTCAAGAAGACTGCTTTGTAGCGAGTATCAAATTAGCTCTATTTTATTATGTTCTATAATTTTGCTCCATGATATGCTAGAAGTATCTAGATGTCAGCAAGCGAGATATTCAAAACGCGTACGATACACAGTAAGAAATTAAATATTCAAACCGTTTGTAATAAATTTTAAGTCAACATAAGAAGGAAGGTTAAAGGTTCTCGTATGTACGAAAAGCAGCTTTGGCAGAAAGACAGACAGACAGACAGAGAGGGGAATAAAATTAATGTCTCTAAAAGGAGTTGGAGAAAATTAAAGAGCATACTTCACTCCAAACTGTGTGCAGAGTAAAAACAAGTAATAAATTTCATCCAATTGGGCGTCTGAAAAGATAAACAGTTTAGTGTATCTGTGTGAGTGAAACGAAGTGTGATATGGCTCACGGGGAAGGGGGGGGGGGATAAATTGTGTTTGTAATTCCTTACGTTTTAATAAAGTCAACAGATTAACTGAACCATTAGTTGACGCTTAAGGTAATAGTGATTTTAATGTATGTCAAGGGTTAAATATTACATTTTTTAGCCTCCAGCCTTTCCGAGACAGTTTTCACAAAAACATTAATGTGGTGTAAAATTCTACTATTGTATGTCACATCTTTGAACACAAAATCGGCGTTACTTTATCCAGAAGGTGAGGTAAAAGTGGATTTATGCTTTGCGATCCAAATATCAATAATTGATAAGAAGACTAATGTATGTGTGCATGTGACTTGAATGACAAATATCAAATTTAGACAAATGTTTTAGGCGGCCGGGAACCAATAAGATTATTATAAAGATACACCAAGGCGCTTAGACCTGGAAAGCTTTGAAAATTAATAAAAACACTATACGAACAGAAATCACGGTCATAAACAAAAAAGGAAAGATATCATAAAAAGTTACCACTTTCCAGTTTTCGAGAGCTCTGTTATCTTCCTCAGACGCGAGGACAGTGTCAGCGTCTGAGGAAGAGTGTGGAGCTCTCGTAAATTCACGAACTTTAGTGATAGTTTTATTTTTGTATATGCCCGTGGTTACTGTTTTTGTAGTGTTTGTATTTAAATATTGTTATAATTTTAATTAATAATTATTCGCATATCAGGCAAGTGACTATAAGGTGCAGCTATCTCAAGCAAAGTTTTGCTCACCTCGTTCCAGCGTTAATTTCAACTTCCGTATGTATTAAAGCTAATTTTAACCTTCACAATTTGAAAAAGAAAACATTTTTGTTCGTTTTATCTTCGTAATATCTCCGTGATGTACAAATTACTTAAAAGTTTCAACATTTTTATACAAGAAAATCAGTTTTTGAAGTTTGTAATAATTTATTTGCAGGTATACCTACTTAAAAACAAAGTTTGCTGTCGGAGTATTTTGTCACGGAACTGTTTGTTCTAATTTGAAGGAGTTGAGCTTGGTTAATGAGAAAACCTTATACATACTAACGGGGCATTTGCTGTGTAACCGTGGCAGAATTAGTAGCGTGTTAGTTATCGTAACTATAACTACCCCTTCGTGACCTCAAGGTAAGCACATTGCAATAAGACGTTTTGAAACAAAACTAGTTTCTGAAACCATTTCCTCTATTATAATGAGTTTCAAGTTTTGTTTATTAACAGGGAAATAAATAAAGAAGATATAAGTTTTGGCATTTCTTGCTCTTATAAAAGCGGATGAAAATGATGGAAATTTGAATAGATACGGAAGAAAACATGTATTTCTATTTTAGATAATTATTGATGATTGATTTTTTTTATGTACATACCAACACATTTATACAGCGCCGTCTTTATTGAGCCCTTCCACAATTATCGGCATTGAGATAGAAATCGCAATCGGGAAATCGTGAAAGAGTTAACTTAGTTGGTTCTTTATGGCATTGATTGCACACAAATAAATCTGCAGTGTAAATGGTAAATTCGTTCATATTTCTACTATTTTAATGCACTCCCGTGGTGGATCTTCGTTTAATAATAATATTTAAGATTACAATCTGTTGATAATTACTACTTATCCTTGGGATAAGTTGTTTTCACATTCCAACCACCATTCAGAAGTTTTCTTTTTTCTTTATTTTTTTAAAATGAAGTTAACTAGAACATAGATTTTATTTACGAACACATATACTTAGATTGTACAAAGGCTTAAAGGTCTAAATGCACCAAACTTCGTTAATCGCCGATTAGTAATCATGGTTACCATCAAAATGCTTGGCGCCTTTTACTGGTCGCCATGTTAGTGTGCGGGACTAATCTAATGTCGGGACTTAAATTATTTCACATGAATGATTATCACTTTAATCAAGGTGTTAGAAGAAACATATTTTTCGAATAAAATATTTAAAAAATGTATGAAAAATAAAAAAAAATAAAATTTCAATTCTTTTTTTTTAATTAATATTTTTCATATAGATAATGTTTTTGTTCAATGGTTTACATTTACGAAAAATATTACGAGTCACTGCTTCAGTTTTTAAGAGCAAATATTCATTTTGGTGGAGGTGCCGGGTTAGACACGTTTCTTCTTAAACGTGCATAAACATGTCATATTCTTGCAAGGAGGCTAACCAAGACGATGATTCTTGATAACTGGGGAATAGTTATGAGAAAAATAAGAAACATTTGGGCTGAGGTGTTTAAACTCTTTCTGAAATCACCAAAATGTACGCTTTACGTAAGTGTATGAGATTAGTGAGGTTGCTCCCTTTGACATCTATGTGCTAATGTTCACATATTATTTCAACATTGTAAATTGTTCTTATTTATTTATTTATTTTATTAATTTATTTAATGTCTATCATATTCAGTTAAAAAACTGATTTACAAAGGAGGACCTTAAATAAAACTAAGCTATCCAAACAATTAATAATAATGAAATCATAAATAACAATAACAACAAAAACAAAACAATTTACTTAACTATATAAAATAAAATCAAGAAAAGAAAAAAATAATTGAGAAATGATATTCTTACGTTTAAAAAAACCTTGTTTTTTTCATTTCTTAACTTTAGTTTTTTTTATATAATGTTCCAACTTGTACTATCTATAAAAGTAGCGTTGTAGGTATTTTATGTATGTGATTTTAATTTATTTTTATTGTAAGAATTCACTAGTTAATTTATTTATGTCGTTCCCAACTGCAAGGTCATGTAACATCCGCCTTTTTATCGCCTCTTGCGACAGGCAGAGTTATCCTGGACATATTCTACCCCAGGCGAAAACCGACTGATACAATACTGGCATGATAGTGAGCTAGCCGTAACAACCCTTGCGCCGACATCGAAAACGTATCGCCGTCATTGCCTTCATAATTCAATAACACCATTTTTGTTTAATTAATATCAATTTTATGTACACTAATAATAGAATATATACACATTAGCGTGGACGAAGACTGATAAGATATTGAGGAGGGGGGGGGGGCGGTTTGGGGGGGGGGGGCAGCATTTCGAATTAATATCCACTTTAATGTGTGCTCTAAAAATGAGATAATTGTGTACGGCCATACTTTTTTTATCTGATCCAAATTTACACACCCAACATACAAAATATAATCTTTTTCATTTTGCTGCTGTTATATTTCAACAAAACCGTTAATTTGTATAAAAATTAAAAAAACTCGTACACGAGATAACAAGGTTTTGTTTCGATTCACGAGAGTTGATAGGCTGGTTTTGCGCCGCGTGTGTGTTCGTTTCATTATCTAGTGACGTCTATGCAGTTTGCTGCACGCGTGTGTAGTGTAGGGCCTAGTTAGGTTTTTAATTGCAGAGTAATTAGTGGTTTATTCGTTTGCGTGGACGCAAATAAGCCGGGCTGTCTGATCGTTGACTATTACGATTATATCTCGGTCGGTCGTTGTCTATCTGTAGAGTTTTGGTACGTTTTGATGCTAGACTAGATTTTACCGTTTCCACCGTTATATGATTCTACTCACAAGCTTATATATGTTAATTTGAGGGTGATTTTTTCTTTAAGACATACTATGCGGAATCTTCGAATTATATCGGTTAAAATGTTTTAAAATTGTCGAAATGTAAACCAAAATATGTTATGCCCTAGGGCATATACTTTTCGTTCTTGTTTGTTTCTAGTTCAAATAAAGCTAGCGCAGTTAGCCGCAGCTGATTAAGATAAGATAAGATTGATTATTATAAGATTAGGCGTTGGTCTACAAAACCCGTGGTCTCTGCTTTCACGATTAGCATCATTTCAAAAATATAAAAGGTTAAACCCTAAATGTCATTATCTTGTTCATATAAATATTTGCGTTTTTCAAAATTAACTTTTTTAACTTTTGTAATGTGTTCTTGTAACACAGCTATCAAGTTCATTTGAAAAACAGAAATATTTATTTGAACAGAGAAGCATTTTTAAGAGAGAGAATTATATTTTCTAAGGCATGACATATTTTGATTTACATTCTGAGAATCTTAACCGACTTAACCGACATAAATCGGGAATTCTCAAAGTAGGTCGACTTCCAGTTTAAGATTTAAAGCTGGTAGCGTAGACAACCTTGGTTAGATAGATAAGTGTAGTGTTAAAACATTGCCTTGAAACATCCCCCCTGAATGATGTTAGGGTTGTTTAGTTGCTGTATTATACAATAACTATTGTATGAAAGTATTGTTTCCTGCCATGAAAAGTATGTCCGTCTACCGTTCTGAGGAGAGTGTAATATACAACCTCTGATTGTAAAGCGTGCTACCTTCGTTGAGAAGGTAGAGTTTCAGTTAACTTGAGAGTATGTATACCCTATGGGCTGTAAGCAAGAACTGTATTCTATGAAAGTATTGTTTACTGCCGTGAAAAGTATGTCTGTCTACCGTTCTGAGGAGTGTATAATATACTACCTCTGATTGTATAGCGTGCTACCTTTGTTGAGAAGGTAGAGTTACAGTTAACTTGATAGCGTGTATACCCTATGGACTGTTAGCAGGTTGGATACAATTACTGCAGATATGTAATCAATGTTTAGAGCATATGGCCCTATTCTACTTAAACTTGTATTTTTTCTATTAATAATTGTACCTAGGCCTTGTATATGAACAGCTAATAAAGAATTTACTCTATTAGTAGGATTTGAAAGCTTTTGATTGTTGGTTGCCATGGTAAAAACAAGTTATTAGCGACTAAATTTTGTATAAGCTGCTCAGAATACCGGGCCAGTATGCTTGGTCTTTATGGTCCAATGTATCCAATGTAGGTAGGACATCAAACACGTAAATTGATTTCTCTTTTCAAAGAGTGATTTAAAATATAAAAATGCAATTATAAATAAGAAAAAGTTGAGGGGGAAAAATATATACATGAAAGGCATAAACGTAGAAGGCTAACATACAGCTGGACTGGGAAACTAGAATATGGAAACATGCAAACGATAGAAAGGAACTGTATTGAAAAAGTCTTGATAAAAATTTAATTTAAAAGTAGAAAACGTTAAAAAAATGTATTTACATGAAACGCATAAACGAGAAAGGGAAAAAGAGTACTGACAAAGAAAAATGAAATATGGAAGCATGAAAATGATAAACAAGGAAAATATGTATTGACACAGTATAATGTAATTTCAAAAATAGAAAAAGTTAATGAAAAAAATATACAGGCCCACATGAAAAGCATAAACGAAGAGAAAAGAATGACTGAACATGGAAAAATGGAAATGATAAAACAGGAAAATATATATTGATACAGTATAATGTAATTTAAAGTCGAAAAAGTTAAGGAAAAAATGAATGTATAGGCCTACATGAAAAGCACAAACGAAGAGAAAATGTTAACCGAACATGGGAAAATTGAATATGAAAAAGAAATGTATCGACAAAGTCTTGCGAACGCGAGGTCAACGAAGAGATCGAGTGAACCAACTATCCACCCGGAAACAAAACAACTAACGTAGCAGCTTATGGGGGAAGTTTGCCAGTGTACCCACACCACACACAACACCGGCTTATGCTAACCCTGGCTGGCGCTATTACCTCGGAGACTGGATAGTCAATTAGCTGACATCGATCCACCTTATCTCACTCGTTGCACACGTTGGGGGTGTTAAACGACCTTGGGAGATAACGCTATCAACACGCGGTTTATAAACGTTGGGGGATGAGCTAGCCGGACGCTGGACCACACGCACACGCACACCCACTCTCTCACACGCACACACACACACACTATGTCTCATACACACACGCACACACGCACACATTGGGGGTATTAAACGACCTTGGGAGATAACGTTTATCAACACGCGGTTTATAAACGTTGGGGGATGAGCTAGCCAGTCGCTGGACAACACGCACACACACACACACGCACACACGCACACATTGGGGGTGTTTTATGACCTTGGGAGATAACGTTTATCAACACGCGGTTTAGTCGCGTTGGGGGATGAGCAATCCCGGTCACTGAACCACACGCTCACGCACACACACGCACACTCTCACACGCACACACACGCACACGTACACACACACTCTCTCTCACACGCACATACACGCACACACACACTCTCACACGCACACACGCACATACACGCACACACACACATTGGGGATGTTAAACGACCTTGGGAGATAACGTTTATCAACACGCGGTTTATAAACGTTGGGGGATGAGCTAGCCGGTCGCTGGACCACACGCACACACACACTCTCTCTCTCACACGCACACATTTGGGGTGTTAAACGACCTTAGGAGATAACGTTATCAACACACGGTTTAGTCGCGTTGGGGATGAACTAGCCGATCGCTGGACTTCTCAAGATTGCAATGAGCCAATCACTAATGATTACGAAAAATGTCTTTAAAATAAAATAAAACATTTTCTTTTAATTTGTACAAAAAGTATAAAAAGTTGCATCTTCAAAGGGCACAGTATGAAAATCAATATGTAGAAAGAAGTATTAGATACCACGATTTTTATTTGTGTGTTAACATTTGGTTCGAGTTTTTTTAACTTCGGAAATTGACAATTATATGGTTGTGGTTTGCATGTAAACGGCGACTTTGCAGCCGTCATAGCAACGAAATAGATCCCCACTGTAAATCAGTAGTTCTTCGGCGGAGAGGAGATGTAGGAGGTCAATGTAACACTAGCCACTCACTGTTTGACGCCTCTGAGAGCGATGGAAATAATAATTGATACTTTAGCTCTATAATAATTGTCAACACTAGATTTGAAGTAGATCCTTCTAGATTTGTAAACAGGTTTTTAAATTTACTCTGAATTTTCGAAAATCGTTACGCGTCCACGTGACCCAATTATATCCCCTTTGCGACCCACTAGTTGAGAGCCACTGATCTTGCCCCCTCCCCCCCCCCCCCCCCCCCTCCACCAAGAAAGGGTAAGGGTTCGTCGCCGTAGTCATCTAAGCCGTGCGAAGGTAGCTGCGTCGAGTTGTACTCAAGACCAACTCAGTCGTGAGCAGCAAAGCTCTCGAGCTTCTTACTACAAAGAGCTCCAAGTTGTTTGGAAGACGTTCCTATCTATTGTTGGTGTTCCGTCTTCCGTAAGCGAGATCAATTGTGTTTCGACTTAGCAACGGGGGAGTAACGATAACCTAAACAGACCGAACCTCGCTGAGGCAGCCATTGATGGGAGACGGTGCACAATGGCTGCCGTGCGTCGGATGTTGCCATTGTTGCCATGTCGTGACCCGTCGATAGGTGGAGGGCAGGTCGCACACTGTTGACGTCTTGCGCAGGAAGAAAAGTGAAATATTATTGTTGTACTCGGGTACATAAACACAAGAGATGGGTTGAACACAAACACAAACACAGTAACTCATACTAAGACATTTCACCGATCACTATAAACGTTTTGTTTTTATTTTTTTTAAATCAACGTTTCGACGAAGAATTATCCTGTATTTTTCAAGATGAAAAAAAAACACAACCACTAAAAAACAGTTTCAAAAACCCGAATTAAATAATTGACTGCCACATTGAATTTTTCTTGAACACTGTACACATCTAACACGCTCTTAAAAGTTGCTCTCTGCTATGTATACTTATGTATTTGTGTGTGTTTTTTTTATACATACTTCGGTATAGTCCCTACTATCAACTCCAAGCAGATCCATTTGTAATTATTTACTTCCTAACTGTGGGTACCTGCAAATACTAAACACAGCGGGTGTGAATATATTATAGAGATCTGTTTCGGAATAGATATTGAACCCTTATAATAGAATTAATCGCGTCCCTCTAGATCTTTAATGACAACAATACACAACAGTGCAAAATGCACCTTTACAGTAATGACATTTGAAAACTAGTTGTTATTGTTGAGCATTGTTGTCATTGATCTATCAAGGAACCTTAGATAGAATTGATGACAGATCAAGACAAACAATTTAGACGATTGATGTTCTAGATCAATTATGAAAATCGTATATTATGATTGTGCATGCTACTAGGCAAACGATCACGCGAAAGAAAACAAGGAGTTGATTTTCGTTTTCGTTATACAACAGCGACCAATGTAACCCCATTTGATAATGACCTGAGATCGGCATGTGACTTATTTACCCTAGGACCAGTACAAACCCTCTCCCGTCAATGGACCCCTAAAACAACAACAACAACAACAATAACGTTGTTGTACAGTCGCGGCCATAAACTAATGACCCATGTCAGCCAGCTAATAAAGCAACTCTATACAATGATAATCTGATCTAGACTACAATATCACGTTTCATTGGGCCATCAAGTTTACAGCCACCGCTATAGTTGCGTCGTGCTCAACTTGATGTAATCTGATGTACGGGTTGTTTATTGGCTTGTTAGAAGGGAGATTATATGATCGGTATTAGAGTGGTATAGCAAGCAAGTTGTGGCACAGGGGTGAGCACTTGTAAAGGTCTCTCACACCAAGAAGTAAGATAGTGCCAGGGTCAGGACCGCCCACAATTAGTTTCCAAGTTAACAAGTGCGAATCACTAACGTTTTTCCCGATTATCTAGTACAATTTGGTTGCGTTAAGTTTTTTGACGGAAACCTGCTTGCACGTTTTCTTGTGTGTTACCGTCAAAAAACTTACCGCAACCACATTGTGCTTGATAATCTGGAAAAACGTCAGTGATTCGCGCTTGCTAAGTTGGAAACCAAATGTGGGCGGTCCTGATACTATCTTACTTCTTGCTGTGAGAGACCTATATTACACAACGTATATCTGTCTTTTGTTTTGTTTGTAGAGTAGGGTAGGTATGGGTAAAGAGTTTACATATAAAGGGACAATTTGAACTTCCAACACGGAAACGTTTTCTATAAATTAAGAAAAATAGGCTTCTTAGGCCTGGTATTATGAACTTTGGATAAATATTTAGTAAGCTACTAAGCTGGTTTCACCATGGCAAGTAGGCTTCCCATTGGTTGTTGCCATGGTAAAAACAAGTTAGTAGACTAGTAAATATTTATCCGAAGTTCATAATACCAGACCTAAGGCCGCCATATATATATATATATATATAATGCTCGTTGTTTACATTTGGAAGTGTTAGATTTTGCCTGTTTGTAAATTATGTTGTATACAATAATTTATTTATTGCTTGTAGTTGTCTGCATATTATTTCCTATTGATTACGTTGTATTCAGTGGGAAAATGGCGTCCATGTGTACAAAATGGCCGCTCCCTTCCCTCCGTCCATATGTTGTGCTTCATATTTCGTGGCTTACAATGCCGCTCACATAATCATGTTCGTCAACTTCATACAGTGGGTCCGTGGCTTAATTGAGAACAAGAAAATCAGTCGATCTTTTGCGATCTTGGCATTTTACAAATGTTGTACACCCCCAGTAACTGGCTAGCACAAACATGAGACGAAATCCCCAAATTCATTACCGGAAGCCATAACAGAAGTTCAACCATGCGCACATTTCTTGGAAACACAACTTCTAGTCAAATAATACGCGGCGTCCACACAACAAACAAACGATTATATTGGATTTCTTTTTGACAGTTTGGACCCAATAATTTCAAGGAATCTGCGGTCGCACTTGGGGTGTACAAACAACTTATTATAAATGCAGTAAAAAAAAATTCCCTGCGGCGTTATCAGCTTTGCCACGACCAAAGTTTAGAAAGGTTCAGTTCTAAGCGTTTGTCTTCTTCTATTGACAGCTTAAATGTCAACACACATTTTGTCCACCATTATAGCCCTTGTGACGTCACGTGAATACTCCCTATGCACTATTTAGTGTCAACTGTCAACAACACCAACTTCCGGCTTCTTAACTTGACGCGCTCATTTATTTAGTTGCCTGTCTAGAAATCTACGACGCGTAACCGAGTTTTCTCTATCATATCTCGACTCTCGAGATTCATTTATAAAACAGACTGTTCTAAGACGTACCCATCACCCTTGAGGTAAAGTATTTTCATCACTAGATATCAGATTCTAGCTGCGTGTCAACATTTAGTCAATTTTAAACGAGCCGAAAAGTTTCAAAAAGTTCGCGAGAGATCGCGCGCACGTTAAGAAGACGCCACTCTTTAAGTTTCTTAACTCAACATCCCTTCCATCTACCACCAACATTATCGGAGTTTCGTTGTCCAAATAAGGTCTTCTTCTTCTTCTTCTTCTTCTTCTTCTTCTTCTTCTTCTTCTTCTTCTTCTTCTTCTTCTTCTTCTTCTTCTTCTTCGTCATCTTCTTCGTCTTCTTCTTATTTTTCAATCCGTTCTGGGCGCAAAGTATTCTCATGCGAAAGTTGGTGCGTAAGTAACGATTTTCAACGTCACCGCTCGACTTGCGAGAAAGAAACAAGAAACAAAGAATTTACTAAACAAAACGTTCCTCGTTGAGTTTTGTATAAGAGTAATTAGTGATCGGTTGAAATTATTGGAACGTTGGACAATTGTATAAAGACGGAGCCGCGGGAATGAGAAGGGAAAGATGGCTGAAGGTTTTCGTTTTCGTAGGGTGCACACCAGCTATGCCAACGGTTTAGCCATGGTCGCGTAGCCGGTTCCCATACAAACACCGAAGTTAAGCAACCTCGGGCTTAGGCAGAAGGTGGATGGGTGACCACTCTCCTCTGAAACACTAGTTACCGTTGGTTAGAGCAGATTGGAGGGTTCGAAAGCTTGTGTAACAGCTTCGTTCTTCTCGTTAACTGCTCGGCAGTCCAGGTTAGTGGAGGAACCTGTATGACGGGTCAAGGTTACATCGTCCTTTCGGATGGGACGTAAAGCCGATGGTCACCTTGGTACTTTTCGACAGGAGTAGGCTACGTGCCGGTACCAGGCTTCCCTTCCTACCATCCTCATTATCATTCATCAATCATCACTCATCAGGCTAAAGAGGGAACTGGCCTTAATTTCAATAAAGTAAAGTAAAGTAAAGTAACCAATGTTTCCATCTTAGGGTATTGAAATAATCGGTAAGGGAATTCCGAAGGCCATTTTTTTCATAGGACTCAATCCCAGCACTGAGAAAACACACCAAAAAGCCTTCGGTCTGGATACGACACTAAAAAGACTCTTTGTTTAGCTAGGTGATATAGATCTTTTTCAGAATTGATCTACGACTCTTAGATAGAGCTAATCACGATTCTCTAGGTCTTCAATGACAACAATGCCCAACAGTAAAAAATTCACCTTAACATAACTATTAAGGACCCTTAGGTAGAAGTTATCACGGCCCACTAGATGAATTCTGAAAATCATCTATTTTTTAGCTGTTGATTGTTGAATATAAGAGAGTTTCTTGAATGGCGGAGACAGGTTACACCTTGGAAGTCCCACCTCTTGACAGTGTTTGTATGGGATATACTCACGTATTGCGCATGGTGGCCACATTGGAGGCCACAATGTCACGTGATTGGTAGTTCATTGTTACTATGTTTCAGCTGGCGTTTGATGCAAATTCAACTGTTCTCTAACTTTGGTTTGCTATTATTACTTAAAATCAACATAAACAAACTCTTGTGTCTCGATTACTCTTTTAATCGTTTACAAAAGCATACAATGATCATTTTCGTACACTTAATCAGGGGATATACCTGTTCATACTTGTCATATTTCCCCGTAAACAATATTATTCGTTTTCTATTGACAGCTAAATGAAACTTGAAATAGTACTTACTATAGGTGACCTCTAATATGGCCGATGTGACGTCACGTGAATACTCCCTATAGCTAGCGTATTTCTAGTGTTCCGTAATCGAACCTCCAACCTCCCGAATTAGAGTATCGTGCATCACCCCTGAGCCACCTCTATCGGTATCCACGAATTGATAACATAAAACAAATCTCCTTTAACGATATCGCGAGTCTCCGCGCAAAGTCCTCCGTTTAGTCTTGTCACGATAAGAAGGGTCATTTGCGTTGTGAATCACGGCCCTCTAGAGTTTAGAGGCGATACTGCTTTCACGCCGGCCACGGATAAATCAGTCTAGCAGGCTGTGAGTGTGAGTGTGTATCGTGGCGGCAGTGGGTTATAAATTATTCTCAAACACGTCACCATCGATTTTTGTCACAGGTAATTAAACGGCACAGCAGCACAATGTTGGTGGGGTCACTTCAGGGGTTGACTACTATCAAAACATATCGTGTTGTATGAACCAGAGACTGACAATAGACGATTTTTAGAAATTGATCTACAGGGCCGTGATTAGTTTTATCTAAAGGTCCTTGATAGATCAATGATAACCATGCTCAACAATAACAAGTTTTCAAATGTTTTGTCAACGTGGATTTTTTAACTGTTGTGAATTGTTGTCATTGAAGGTCTAGAGGGCCGTAATTACTTCTATCTAAGGGTCCTTGATATAACAATAACTAATTTTCAAATGTAATGTAAAGATTCCTATGAGATTGTTGTGTATTGTTGTCAATGACGATTAAGAAGACCGTAATTAATTAATTAACTAGATACATTCTGAAAATCATCTATAAATCTGCCTCAACGTATAACTAGTATCACATCAACCTCAGATCCTAACCTACTGGCTCTTTCATGCACACTGATTGAACGAAAATCAACATATTCCTCTGATTGTTTCACACATTCGTAAATTTAGTATTCCGCTTAGTAGAAAGCACAAGTCCCGTAAAGTTGCGTGACATTGACACTTGAGCGCTTGGTTCGTTTTCACTAGCGCCCTCAGTGGCCAATCTCGGTGCCTATAAGCAGAACTATTATCGGGAGGCGTAACCAGTGCACAGAGAGCGTAGCGAGCGATCCGGCCAACAGTCACTGAATATTGGATACACACAATTTTCAACAATAAGATTTCTTAAGTCATTGCAAAATTATTTGACTTCTATGGATTCCATGTATATTTTTCAAATACAAATAAGTGCATTGCCTTCTAGAGGGGCTTTCGGTGACTTCTAGCAGGCAGAGCTCAGTGGCCGGAACGCTCGAAGCGCTGCAGTGTAGTCGTTTGTTGTACGCCTCCCCAATTGTACACAGCTATTTAGTAAAGCCTGTATTACACGGTCAAACTTTTTCATCCAACTTCTTGAATTCAAGGACAAAAGCGCATCAAAAACAGTCAGTATGTAGTCAAATACAACAATAGGAATTATTGATTGATGCGCTTTTGTCCTTGAATTCAAGGAGTTGGATGAAAAAGTTTGACCGTATAATACAGGCTTAAGTAAGAAGATACCAACGTTGTGGCAAATTGATCCCAAAGATGTCCATTGACTGGACCGCAAAGAAAGGTCTATCCGATCATCTAAATCAAAGAGTTTCACTTTAGAGTATTTATATTCAAGACGTGCGAGTCAAGAAACCCTTGACTCGCATTATTGAAGAAAAATGCGCTGGCTGGAGAAATTGGATTCCAGCAACATCTGTGGCAACGCACGGGTCGAGTATCTGATTGGCTGGACTGGTAGAAGAAGTCCAAAGCTGGGTGGGATCGCAAGGCTTCTTGCGAGTCAGCACAACATAATAATAATGATAATTTATCGTAGGAATACCCGTTCTAGAGGGCCGAGATTACTTCAATCTAAGGTTCCTTGAATGACAACAATGCTCAACAATAACTACTAGTTTTCAAATGTTTTCACTGTTGTACATTGTTTTGTTGTCATTGAAGATCTAGAGGGTCGTGATTTATTCTATCTAAGGGTCTATGCCCACATTACACGGCTCAATACTTTCGTCAAACTTATTGAATTCAAGGACAAAGACGCATCAATTAATAGAAGCTACACTGTTGCAGTTTTTTACAAATTGTTTTTGATTCGATTTTGTTCTTGAATTCAATAAGTTTGACGAAAGTATTGAGTCGTATAATGTCGGCATTAGATCAATTCTGAAAAAGGTCTTTTGTCTTTTCTTCATTTCCCTGTTACGTTTAAGTATTTGAATATAATCGCGTTCTAACGAAACCACATGATGATCATTTATGTCACTTTTCCAACATTTTGTACCGTTCTCAAGACATAACTATAAGACACTCAACTTCCGGGCGTTGTTTTATAGCGAGTACCCTTCCGCCTTCAGGTCATCAAAGATGTCCGTGAGTCCACGATGGACTAAGTTCTAGTCCACCGAGAGCGAACGAGCCCGACAACCTTCCAGACACGTTTTTCATCCGACCAACTCAGTCCGTCTCAATTTCTTTCCGAACATCTCCGTTACCGATGGCCGAGTGAAAAACTCGGCGCAAAAATAGAACAAATGTTATGAGATTTACTTGTATGAAATGTCTTCGGA
>OX246744.1:6748118-6835618 GCA_945910005.1 Isoperla grammatica | reverse complement strand
ATAATAATAAATGAAACAGTACTTACAAAAATTATGATATTGATAAAATATTCATTACTTTTTAAAATTTGTTATAGATATGATAATAAACTTATCAAACGAACTTAAATTTAAACATAAATTACGAATCATTAAATCTTTTCTTAGACAAAATCTGTTATAACGTAATTAACTTATAAATTAGTAATATACTACACAAAAATGCTGACTAGAGTGGAGGTAGTAGGGCATTATAATCATGCATAGTCACGTGTCACATTAACAATGCTATTACTAATAAATAAAGTGATTAAATCTGTGAAACTCAATTAGTATTGATTTGACCTAGATAACAAGTCAACATTTACTCTGAATATTAACAGAATATTAACTATAGGTTTTCCGGATATAAGCTTGTGTAAGCACTGTCCATAATTCCCATTGTAAAAGCTGTAAAGGCACCTTTTAACATGGTTGTACCCGGTAACCCTCGTAAGAATAGTTCGCTGCCACTCTGAAAACTTCCGAAATAGATTAAATAATATGAGAGAGAATAGAGAGATGGAGATAAGAAGAGAGATAAGACAAAAAGAGATAATATAATATAAGACGAGAGATAAGAGAAATAGAGATTATATATTATAAGAAGAGAGATAAGAGATAGAGATAAGATAATATATAAGAATAGAGGTAAGAGAAATAGAGATAAAAAGAGAGATATTATAATATTAGAAGAGAGAATAATAGAGAGATCAGATAATGCAAGATGAGAAGAGTTGTACAGATATAAGATAACATAAGAAGAGAGAAAAGAGAAAAAGAGATAAGATAAGAATAGAGACAAGAGAAATAGAGATAAGATAATATAAAATTAGATAAAAGGGAGATAGAGATAAGATAATATAAAAATAGAGACAAGGGAGATAGAGATAAGATAATATAAGAAGAGAGAATAGAGAGATGAGATAATATAAGAGAGATAGAGACTCTCTTATCAGACTCCGCGATCATATGACAGATATCGACCCCGGCTTCGTTATCCCTGGTGAGATGGTATCAGCTCCATGTTTTCATATTCCCTTGATAGAACGGGAAGATGGAATAATTTATTCTTGAACCGAGAAGTAGCAATTTTTATTTTCTTTGTGTCTGTGTGAAATGGGGCTTTGCACTGCCACATTCTCCCACTCGCAGCGCCAGCGTAGTGCCAGCCCTCAGACAAGGTCTACTTGATCTCCGCATAACTTAGCCATGAAAAAGGGCTGATTTACCCATCCAGGAGGCTCTGGACTTGAGCTCGAACTATGGTGGCGCTTCTTCTATTCCAATGTCTTTGGCAAAATGCTGCCATCACAGCCTGCTGGATGGGTCAAGTAGACCTTGTCCGCGCTGATTTACCCATCCAGCAGGCCATGGATTTGGGCTTGGACGGTGGTGGCGCATTCTACGTCAAGCTTTGCGTGCAAAGCCCCATTGCGCGTGGCCGCATTTTGGTTAGAACAATATAAGTGGCTGGCTGGATCTGGTCTGGTCTACTGTTCACAATACATGGTCACGGGTACGAATAATACCCACATTACACAGTTCAATACTTTCGTCAAATTTATTGTATTCAATGACAAAAAAGCATTCATTAATAGAAGCTTTTGTTGAAATTGTTTAAAAAAACTGTTTTTTATTCGATTTTGTTCTTGAATTCAATTAGTTTGACGAAAGTATAGATGATTTTCAGAATTGATCTAGTACCCTAAGGGCCGGTCTTACAATTTCCTAATAAGAAAGTTATTTGTTGCAATTAAGCTATTTGGAGAATTTCAAGGGTTTTGATTGGTGGTTGCCATGGAGACAACAAACTATTCAACGAATAAGTAGTTATTAGGACATTGTAAGACTAGACCTTAGACGGAGTTAATGACGGTCACCTAAATCGTCAATGACAACAATGCACAACCATTATAAATACACAGTGACATAATATTTAAAAACGAGTTGTTATTGTTGTACATTGTTGTCGTTAATCATTTAGAAGACCGTAAATAACTCCGTCTAAGGATCCTAGATCAATTTTGAAAATCATCAATTCCTTCTGTGTTTAATCTCTAGTTTTCTTCACAGATATTACAGTATAAATCCTGGACTTTGTTTTCTAGAGGCAAACACTATTTGCTAGTCTGCTGGTCAACTTACATTGCTTTACTGCAAGGATCCAGCATACTAAATAGTAAATACAATTATTATAAAAATACATAATACTTAAAAAGAATTTTAAACTATTAGGAAGTGTTGGTGTTATTTTATTTTTTAAATATTGATATTGACATGCACCGTTTAAGTAATTCAATCGGGAAAGATTTTGAGGACAGTTGGTTGGGAGACAGATTGAAATATGAGATATTTCATTCATATATCACACAAAACTTGTTCTGATTGGTCGTTTCCCTTGTCGTTAATCTTCGGCTTTCCTCGTGTCTTTCCGTGGTCCCATCTCACACTCTCGATTACCCTCCGCAACACAAATAGAAAGCCCTGAAAAGCCGGGTAGCAAACAACGGAAAACGGATCCGGTTTTGATACTATCGTAAAGTTTCCAACTGAAAAGTTTTTGATTGGAAGATTTTCAATATCCATCGTAAAAAAAAATACGAGTAAAGTTTGAAGACGGAGGAAAATTAAAATCCTCCCCATAAATAACCCTTTAAGACCCCCTTTAAGAGTCCGCGTGAACAGGAGAACCACCTCATCTTTTTACGACTTGCGAGCTTGATAGGTTTCTCGGCCGGAGGATGGTTTTAAAGTCTCGCTCAAGTAAGGGATGAAAACCTGTGGCCCAATGTTGAATACACTTGGTTTTTGTAATTTACTAACATATAAGGGTGTTGATTCTCATTATTAGCTTATTTATACTACATTCTATTACTAATAAAAAATAAAAAGCAATATAAAGAAATTCTCTTGTCTCGGACACTCTTTTCATAGTTTACACGCAGTCTAATTAAATAAATGTTTCCATGTATTATTCTATGACTATAATACAACAATAAAAATTGAACAATTCGTAGTTTACACGTAGTCTAATTTAATATATGTTTCCATGTATTTTTCTATGGCTATAATATAACAATAAACAGTTAACAATAAACAAAAGAGCAATCATATTTTGTGCTATGCACATTCGTCAAACAATAAGGTACGAAATATGTGAGTTTTATTTTATCACATAAATCTACCAACAAAGTTCACGAAAATTAATGTTCGTGCCAATTTAAACCACAAACAGAGTGGCCAAGAGTTTTGTTATATAACTTTTTAGTTGCAATAGTAAACTAATGTTGACGAACAAGAAAGGCCCATTCACATTGAAAATTAGCAGTAACAGTTACGTTTTAATTAAGGTTTCGGGCTGATGAGAACCCAAGGGCATTGCTTAGCCAATGGGAGTGTCTGAAACCTTAATTTACTGTTACTATTACTTGTAATTTTCAATGTGGATGCATGGGCCTATAGTCAAACCGAACGCAATCTGCAATATTTCAATAATGAATTTTCACTGAAAAGTAAACAAACATGGCCGTTTAAGAAAGAATATGGCCGCCACGCTCATTCAAAGTTTTAGTTTTGTTCTCTCACAACGTTGGATACCCTGACGGTGCTGCCATCTCTCTTACAAAAGTCGGACTCTACAGCAATCCTTCACTTTCAATTTCATTAAACCGATCTCTATGTCCCCGAAGCCATCGCTATACCGCCACGCCACGCTAGGCTATTCACTTGCATGGAAACCGTTTTACCCCGCATGTTGGACGTCCTTCAATCTAGGCGGGGGTGGGGAGGGGGGAGGGAGGTGGGGGGGGGTTCAATCTCCCCCTCCCCTCCTCTACATTGTCTACTAAATGTCAGCTTGATGTTTTTAGTGTCGACACTGACACATACGACCTCTCTCTCTCTCTCTCTCTTTCTCTCTCTCTCTCTCTCTCTCTCTCTCTCTCTCTCTCTCTCTCTCTCTCTCTCTCTCTCTCTCTCTCTCTCTCTCTCTCTCTCTCTCTCTCTCTCTCTCTCTCTCTCTCTCTCTCTCTCTCTCTCTCTCTCTCTCGCCCTCTCACTCTCTCTCTCACTCTCTCTCTGAAGCCCTCGAGGGAAAGATGTCCGTATTTTTGTTACGCGCGTAAAAGGTCATTTCCGTTTTTCGATCTCGTGCATGCATCCGGTTTATTTACAGATAAACGTGGGGGGGGGACGGAGGGGGGGGGGGCGGTGAGTGGTGAGTGGTGCACACGCAAATACCACCTACGGATCTCGTGTAGAATTATCAATGTAATCTCATTGATACGGGATGAGATGGAAGAGTAGAGAGTGTTATAATAAATTGAATTTCAACATTAGATTAGATTTATAGTTCACTGATAGAGCTGATATAGATAACACGCGATACTTCAATTTGGAAGGACGATGGTTCGATTCCGACCACTAGCAATCGTTACAGAAGAAGTTTTTCTCAGACTTAAATGCAAATGCCTGTGATTGAGTCCTACTAATATTCCTCGGACATTCCTTCCCAACTATCCAAACACTTTAACAAAATTTAGTTAGGCCCGGTATTTTGAACTTGGGATAAATATTTAGTAAGCTACTTACTTGTTATCCCCATAGCAACCAGTCTTCCCATTGGTCTTTGTCATGGTGAAAACAATCTCCTTCTGAATAGACTGTAATAGTGATGACGTCAGATTAAATGGCGGACGAGCTGTCTGACTCCAAACAACTTTCCTGAAACGTAGATATTATTTATAGTAGTAATTGTATAATTACAATACTTGACTTATCAATTTAATCAACTTCGTTTTCACTGTTTCTTGTTAAGGAAAACGAAATATCTGAACGGATAACCCTCGCTACAATGTTTGCAAAAACAAAACTGTCTGTCAATTGTCAACTATCATGATAGTTTATAGAGTCACAAATACGGTTCGTCATTGGTCGACAGGGTAAACGTGACGTAACACTAATATACTTTATATATATATATAAGAAGTTCGTAATATCGGACCTTAGGCTCAAATGCATAGTCGTTCCTCACTGCTCCTCAACTCAGCCTTTCCCATGTAGACTGCTCTGTGATTGGTGGTTGGACGAGTCTGAGGAAAAACTGAGTTGAGGAGTACGTGAGGAACGACTATTCATTTGACCTTGTCACCTTAAGAGGGGTAAATCAGGTATAGGTCCCTCACAGCAAGAAGTAAGATAGTATCAGGACCGCCCACATTTAGTTTCCAACTTAACAAGTGCGAATCACTGACGTTTTTCCCGATTATCTAGTACAAGTTGGTTGCGATAAGTTTTTTGACGGTAACGCACAAGAAAACGTGCAAACAGGTTTCCGTCAAAAAACTTAACGCAACCAAATTGTGCTAGATAATCGGGGAAAACGTTAGTGATTCGCACTTGTTAAGTTGGAAACTAATTGTGGGCGGTCCTGACTCCCCTGACACTATCTTACTTCTTGGTGTGAGAGAACTTTAAAGCTGGTGTGCACTCTATAACTCGTATTCGTAAGAAAAATAATTATAATTAAGCACTGAGTCAACATTACCGGGCCAGGCTGAAAAAGGTGACGTTCCCGTTTCCCCCGTCGTAATTATAGAGAGGGGGGGGGAGGGGGGGGGAGTGATTGAAATTCGCGTTACTCTCGTGTTGTCGCTCTCGCTAATTAATTCGATTATCCATGCGCAAATTGGGAAAGCGTAATTTTCATTTTAAACGTAATAACGAGGAAATGTGAGGGAAAAAAATGGAATTTTTTCCTCTGAGAGACGGTGTTTTTTTTTTCGTCGCACAATCTCTCTGTATGTATGTGTTTTGACAAATCGAACGATGTCGCCACTTATAATTAATGATGTTTTTAACGCAAACGGAATAACTGTATCAATTTATCACATATAGAGACTAAGTGGTAACATGGGAGGGTCTAATTAGGAAGGTTGCCGATTCAATATCGGCCACTGATATTCCTGTCGAGAGCTATCTGAATGACAAACTATTTTATCTGAGTCCTATTTGCGAGTACGTCGAGATAAAATATGACGTTAAGGGTTGTTGTTTCTTTTAACATCAGCTAACGGCTTAGCCGCGGTTGCTTAGCCGGTTCCCAT
This sequence comes from Isoperla grammatica, assembly GCA_945910005.1. Classification (NCBI taxonomy): domain Eukaryota; kingdom Metazoa; phylum Arthropoda; class Insecta; order Plecoptera; family Perlodidae; genus Isoperla; species Isoperla grammatica. The sequence continues at coordinate 6,829,493 of OX246744.1, read as the reverse complement.
ACGAACATTGAAGCTAAGCAACCTCGGGCTAGATCAGGAGGTGGATGGGTGACCACTCTCCTCTGAAACACTAGTTACCGTTGGTTAGAGCAGATTGGAGGGTTCGAAAGCTTGTGTAACAGCTTCGTTCTTCTCGTCAACTGCTTGGCAGTCCAGATTAGTGGAGGAACCTATATGACTCTCAAAGTTACACCGTCCTTTTGGATGGAACGAAAAGCCGATGGTCCCCTTGGTACTTTTCGACAGGAGTAGGCTACGTGCCGGTACCAGGCTTCCCCTCCTCCCTTTCTCATTATCATTCTCCAATCATCACTCATCAGGCTAAATAGGGCATTGTGCCCTACACTGGCCTTAAATACAATAGTAAGTAAAGTAAGTATTAACATCAGGCTCTACATCGCCTTTGTGTTAGTACATACAGCGCTATATGTGGCCAAATTTAGCAACTAACTGGTGAAGATTTCTATAAGAGATCAAGAAGACTTTGGTATGTTTTTTTGTGTCATATAGTTGGCCGTGTTATATGGTAGACGCCTCCTATATAGTGTGGAATTAATTTGCAGCAGCATGTATTAGTGATGACGTCAGATTAAATGGCGGACGAGCTATCTGACTCCAAACAACTTTCCTGAAACGTAGTTATTATTTAAAGTAGTAATTCAGTAATTGTATCATTACAATACTTGACTTATCAGTTTAATCAACTTCTTTTTCACTCTTTCGTGTTAAGGAAAACGAAATATCTGAACGGATAACCCTCGCTACAATTTGTTTGCAAAAACCATCTATCTGTCAATTGTCGACTGTCATGATGTTTGGAGTCACAAACGGTTCGTCATTGGTTGACACGGGAATTGTAACGTCACACTAATATACTCTATGACGTCAAATTTCAAGATGTCAGCGCCCACAAACTTCCTCTAAAACAACCGTACATCACCATTAGAGATGTGTTTAAACACAGTCGTTGGGTGTTGTCACTATTAGTATTAACACCAGGCTGTACATGGGTGTGCTTTGTGTATCTGCTAATTACAATGTGCCGTGGGTCGATGATTTGCGTAGATTAGTATCCGCTCCAGAGAATCTGCTGCCGGCTAGTGTATTATTAAATGTAGTTGTGTTGAACTGAGTCTATATTTAGATGGGAGGGCGCGTAACTTCACACGTCACACGTAAAACAAGGGGTGTAATACAGTCTGAGGGTGGGATGGTGATTGAAGGCTGTTGTATTTGATGCAACATGGACATACATATGCACAGATAACCGTCAAGTTCAAATTCAGAGGGGTTCTGAATTGGCCTTGTTGATTCTGGCATTTGTCCGCAGGTGTTCGCACGCCCCAATCACTGATTCATATGTTTTGTATTCGAAATATCGAGATTGGTTATCGCTCACTCGTCGATGGTGCTCGAAGCCTACAGGGTTGGTTTAGTCGCTTTAAATTAAAGTCCCCCACTGAAAGTCAGTTTCGTTACTAAGTGGGTAGACTCTAAATGGGGATTTATTTATTTATTTATAGGATTAATTGCTATGGAATTTTTTTATTAAATTCCAATTTCCCATAAGAAAAAAAAACTTTATAGCAACCATTAACCAATCACATACATAACTCGCAAGTCTAATGATTTTGTTATTACCTTATCATAATCGTTGAAAATGGAAAGGAGTGATAAGAATCGCCAAAGCATCCCCCGATCAAAAGGATCCTTATTTTTGCTTTCACCTTTTTCGCTTGCGGAGAACAATGTACCCACAAGTTCTGGCGTTAAAAAAAATAAAAAAAAATAAACATGAACAAGGATAATTATAGTGGATCTTCAATATACTTGCAGAGTGAATATGTGATTTTTATTTCTGTTATCGGAGATTGACAACCATTTAAGCCCCTATAGACGAGTTTCAAATTTATCTAGAGGGTCGTGATTACCTATATCCCTTAAATCATCCCTATTATTGTCACTGTTAACCTCGTTGTATAAATATGAGACTCGAGGTCAATAAACATCCCTTAAATATCCCGCCTTTGGACTTATATGAGTTACGTAGGTCGAAGGAACTTTGCCGTAAGAAAGGAGGATATTTTTAGAATGTCTCCCGGGGTGCTCGTAAACTGCCTTTAATGACGTGGGGAGGGGGTGGGGGGGGGGGGGAAGACGTCGATAAAGACAGAAATAGAGAGCGTTAGAGGAGAGGAAGAAAGATTCAAACGTAGATAGAGAACGTATGTATGAAGGGGAAACGAAAAGGTGAAGGGTTTTCTGGTAAATAACCGTCTCATATTATTACAATGGCTTTGCGTTCTGTTTAGAAATATGAAATTGATTAAGGATCATAAGTATTATAATATGTATGGTTAGATAACTACATGACTAAAAAACTGTAGATATCCAATGTCACTTAGTAAAAAACCGCTGAAATGTCGGTTTATTTTTTTTCAGTTGGTAGAATATGTACCGGTTTCAATGCAAGTGACCTTGGTCATTTATTTATTCCGTGTCAAACAGTTTATGCGGGTTTTAACATTAGTATATAATATATTATGTACTGATTTTCTGTGGGGTTACATTGTAATTGTACCATTTATTAACTGCCTTGTCGTCACTTTAAATGGTACAGATTCGAATTCACCATTTATTTACACCTGTATCATTCAATTCAATTTAAATACTTAGTAAATTTACTTTTTTCCAAAGATATTAAAAATTTAATCTCTACCCGGCACCTCCACCAAAATGATAATTTAATTAGCTAACTTCTAAAACTGGGCTTCAATTTGAATGAAACAATTCAATTATTCAATTTAAATTAATTTTTAATGTGAAATTCAAATATTTTAATTAAAGAACAATTAAAACACTGTGATTCTGTTAATAAACACTGTCGCAAGTCTTTGCGATCAGTATTGAAACTACTGTTGGAAAATATCGATGTGAATATACATTTAGAACCGAAGGGACTTGCCAAAACTATAAAATGATTTTTTTATGTTCAATGCCACGTAAAATTCGGTTAGAAACAAAGCACGTATTTCCTAATTGTTAAACTTTGTTGCAAGTTATGATGTAAACGTCGATGATGTTCAACGAAACTGAATCTTTTGTTTCGTTCTATATTTGTATATTGTTAACATTTTTAAACCATGACATCACTGGCCTGTGTGTTGATTAGTAATTATGACGTCATCATCCTAATGATGTAATTATCTTTACAGACGGCGAGCCTATCAAACTTCCGGAAAACCTGGAGAGCCTACCAAGAGCCGACCACTTCCCTAACCAGAGGCATCGGTGGAACACCAATGAGGTAGGACGCCATCTTGTTTTACCTATTATAGATATTTAACATTTTAATACTTGTTAGTCCTAAACAAAGAGGTAGCATGCCACTTTGTTTTACCTATCATAGATATTTAACATTTTAATACTTGTTAATCCTCAACAAGGAGGTAAAATGCCAGTTTGTTTTACCTACTATAGATATTCAACATTTTGATATTCTAACCAATGAGTTATGAGGTCATCAATTGTTTTACCTAGTTAAGATATTCAACATTTTGAGACAAAAACATCCTACCCAATGAGTTTTGATGTCATCTTGTTTTACCTACAGTAGATATTCAACATTTTGAAATTCTAACCAGTGAGCTATATAATGTCATTTTATTGTACCTAGTTTAGATATTTAACATTCTGAGACAAAAACATCCTACCCAATGAGTTTTGATGTCATCTTGTTTTACCTAGTTTAGATATTCAACATTTTATAATACGTTGAGTGATAAGTGATTACTTGTCACGTATTTTAAATATTCCCGAACGGTCCTCATGTGCCTCGATATTATATGAACGAAAACCACTTAAGAAAATGGAGCCCCGTTGTTTCTCGCATATCAAGTATCCCCCCCCCCCCCCCTCCGTCGCTTATTAGTCGACTTTAGTGCTGGAGCATTTTCGGCGGCCGTCTTCGTAGATCGATTAACCTTTTAGTCGCGCACATGCGATCTATCGATCGATCGAACCTCGCGTTATTTTCAATTTCACTCGGGAAATGTCGTGGAATGAATATTCATGGGTTGGTGGGTGATCTTATCGCGCCGGTTCGGACATATTTTATTGCGTGGTTTGAGGGAAGGTGAAATAATGGGCTTGTTAGGAATTATGACGGCGAATTTATGAAATCTTTGCAAGCGTTCGTTTTAGATTGTGTTTAAAGCTGGTGGACCTAAGTCGTTTTTATTGATATCTTGATAACGTTTCAGGATATTGAAAAAGTTATTTCTACTATTGATTTTGGTCCTTTATTTTTTTAACAATGAATTTAATATCAACCGGCCGTTTATTGAATCAATTACCGACATTAAAAATCGTATCAATTACAATATTTACAAGTTTTTAAATTCACTGTTTAGCTGATACGAGACCAAAGTGCAAATGAGAATTACCTTTTCAAAAATGACCCATGAGTTATAAACAGGAAAATTAATCAAAAAACTCACACTTGTCTTTCCTTTAAATTTGTATAATAAAAAATGATAATATTTTACACACAAAAAAATAGCACTGGTTTCTTAATTAATTTTCTAATATTCTGTATTTTTCACTTATTCTATTATTTTTTTTATTCAAAACTTGCAACGAATTAAGGGTACATGACAATATACTGTTAAGTTGTAACTAGAATTGAAAATAATTATTTATCGAAAGGTACTCCCCAACAAAAAACTAGGTTCTTAACACTTATGTGCGTAAAACATGTCATCACCGGTTTTTATCGAGAATGTAAGTATTACAACAATAAACTATAGTAAAATATTATATCACAGTCGAAAACATGGTTGTTTACGGGCAGTATCTCGTGTAAAGGTGAAAGGTGAAAGAGAAACTCTCCCCCCCCCCCCCCCTTCTGCCCCCAACCGTGCGAATTCTGGTTGCCAAACCCTGCCCGCGCGTACAATAATAGAAAAATCAATGTGGCGAAGGGAAATGATAATTGTGTGACGTCACATGCCATAATGACGTCACGAAGTGAACCGAGCCAATCAAAGCAGTATCCTTCCTGTCTTTCATTCATTCATTGGGTAATGGAAGTTCTAATCTCCGGTTTTATCAAATTTGTTTTCCTTCCATCCATCTATCAGAATTAATAATTTGATTTCGTTTTGTTGTTTATGTTCGGGCTGAAATGGGTCAGTGAGTTGTAAGTGAATTCCTCATCGAAATCAGATGTAAATGAAATTGGGACAAATTTGACATTCTGACTAATATTTTGTTAAGTTATTAAATCAGATTTAATTTCTAGGACAATGTTACGAAGATCTCGTTTGAGCCAATTCTAGTCTTTAATAAAAAGATTAATTTATATTTATAGTCCATACCCAGTCAGTGACAAGAATTAAACTTGAACCTTCAGTCCGGATTTTCGTTGGCCGGAATCGAACTAGACTTCCCGAAGTATGGGCTCGCGTCTTACCGCTGAGCTATCTCTATCGATGAGAGGGAGTGAAAGGTCGACGGGTATATTGAGAGTGAATGTGAGTGAAATGTAGGTGAATATATGAGTGAATTTGAGTGGAACGTTGGTGAATATTGAGAGTGAATGTGAGTGAAATGTAGGTGAATATATTAGTGAATCTGAGTGGAATGTAGGTGAATATTGAGAGTGAATCTGAGTGGAATGTAGGTGAATATATGAGTGAATCTGAGTGGAATGTAGGTGAATATTAAGAGTGAATCTGAGTGGAATGTAGGTGAATATTGAGAGTGAATGTGAGTGGAATGTAGGTGAATATATTAGTGAATCTGAGTGGAATGTAGGTGAATATTGAGAGTGAATCTGAGTGGAATGTAGGTGAATATATGAGTGAATCTGAGTGGAATGTAGGTGAATATTAAGAGTGAATCTGAGTGGAATGTAGGTGAATATTGAGAGTGAATCTGAGTGGAATGTAGGTGAATATTGAGAGTGAATCTGAGTGGAATGTAGGTGAATATTAGAGTGAATGTGAGTGAAATGTAGGTGAATATTGAAAATGAATGTGAGTGGAATGTAGGTGAATATTAAAAGTGAATCTGAGTGGAATGTAGACCGGTATTGGGATTTAATGTAGACTGGTATTGAGAGTATATGTAAGTGGAATGTAGACTGGTATTGAGAGTGAATGTCAGTGGAATGTAGACTGGTATCGAGAGTGAATGTCAGTGGAATGTAAACTGGTATTGAGAGTGAATGTCAGTGGAATGTAGACTGGTATTGAGAGTGAATGTCAGTGTGATGTAGACTGGTATTGAGAGTGGATGTCAGTGGAATGTAGACTGGTATTGAGAGTGATCGTCATTGGAATGTATACTGGTATTGAGAGTGAATGTCAGTGGAATGTAGACTGGTATTGAGAGTGAATGTCAGTGGAATGTAGACTGGTATTGAGAGCGAATGTGAGTGGAATGTAGACTGGTATTGAGAGTGAATGTGAGTGGAATGTAGACTGGTATTGAGAGTGAATGTGAGTGGAATGTAGACTGGTATTGGGAGTTAAAGTCAGTGGAATGTAGACTGGTATTGAGAGTGAATGTCAGTGGAATGTAGACTGGTATTGAGAGTGAATGTCAGTGGAATGTAGACTGGTATTGAGAGTGAATGTCAGTGGAACGTAGACTGGTATTGAGAGTGAATGTCAGTGGAATGTAGACAGGTATTGAGAGTGAATGTCAGTGGAACGTAGACTGGTATTAAGAGTGAATGTCAGTGGAATGTAGACAGGTATTGAGAGTGAATGTGAGTGGAATGTAGACTGATATTGAGAGTGAATGTCAGGGGAATGTAGACTGGTATTGAGAGTGAATGTCAGTGGAATGTAGACTGGTATTGAGAGTGAATGTCAGTGGAATGTAGACTGGTATTAAGAGTGAATGTCAGTGGAATGTAGACTGGTATTAAGAGTGAATGTCAGTGGAATGTAGACTGGTATTGAGAGTGAATGTCAGTGGAATGTAGACTGGTATTGAGAGTGAATGTCAGTAGAATGTAGACTGGTATTGAGAGTGAATGTCAGTGGAATGTAGACTGGTATTGAGAGTGAATGCTTCAATAGGGGCAATGAGTGGGTCATAAGAATGTAGACTGGTATTGAGAGTGAATGTCAGTGGAATGTAGACTGGTATTGAGAGTGAATGCTTCAATAGGGGCAATGAGTGGGTCATAAGAATGTAGCGAGTATCGATCCAGCCTCCAGACCGGCCAGCCTGCCAGCCGAGACGGGCCGGGGCGGAACCAGCCAAAAACTAACAGCCCAACCCCAACCCACCCTATGAGCTTTGCCCTTAACCATTCAAATGTACGCTCGCTGAATTCTGGAAGTTATGTAAATACCACGCTTTTTGGTACGGTTTTATTAATTGTGCAATATTTCAATGAAACCAAAGAGATATTTACACTCCATACACGCACCCCCCACCCTTTTTCTTTTCTCGCGGCTTTCGCCCTATTACAACGCAGCTTGCACTTTTAAGGTGTCTGACAACGACCTATAAACCATAGATTTGAAAACCGGTAGCTATATTTTTTATAAATTCGTATTCGGCAGCCATGACAAAAAATCCTGTTTTCTGATGATGTTATTTCAATGCCCTCGGAGAAATGAATATAATTTGAAGTATCAGTAAATAATAAAATAGAATATTAGAAAACGCCACCAAAGATATCGAGAGATCTGAATCGTTATTGGATTTTGCATTAATGAAAAACGGAAACTAAAACTGATAGGCGGTCAGCCGGTCGTAGTTGGTGAAATAATCGTTGATTTATCGCAAATAAACCAGTACTTCGGTTCTTCAATGTGGAATCAAACCTTTCATTAATAAGTAAATTTTGGTTTTTCATTATTTTGAATGTAATAAAAAGACTATTTAATAAATAAATAAATAAATTCAAATTTAGATTCTACCCACTCAGTAACAAGACTGATTTTCAGCGGGGGACTTAAATTTAAAGCGACTAAACCAACCCTGTAGGCTCCGAACACCATCGACGAGTGTTCTTTGTTTTGTTCGTTCTTTCTGTGTTAAAATAAGTTTATTTAAATTTAATGTTAATCTACATAATATAGTGGTACATTGTGTAAGATTTTAATTAGTCCATCTATATACGTGCTGTGTCAGTATCATCATAATAAGGAAATATGAATTACTTGTAAGTAAGTTAAGTGCTAAAACTACAAACACGTACTCTACTTCGTAGCTTTGCTCCAGATTTTTTGTTTTATTACAACAAAACGCTTTCATTCTAAGATTCATTAAGCGTCCGTCTTATTCTCTTTGCGCGAGTAAATGAAAGAATCCCCTCCCCTCCTTTCCCCTCTTCTCCCCTCTCTTCCCCTCACCTCCCCTCCAACTTGAGCGCTTTATGTTGCCTCGGGAGAAACTTGTCACGTAAAGTCCTTGGCAACTAAAGAACAATACCAGGTATCAAGAAATTTCTCCTCCTCTTTTCCACCTCCACTCGGCACGGATGAGAGTGCTCGGGAGCAATTGGAATGCGGTAGGTAGAACGTAGACCTATCGATCCAGGTGTCATTGTTAGAAATAATAATCTTTTGATGTAGTTAAATGTTATAATTTCGTATTTGTTTTCAAATTTATGGATTAATCACGAAAAATTGATATGAAATTAACTTTGTATTTTTAAAATAACTTGAAAACTAATAATTTTCGAGCGGTGTACTTGCCATCCTTATTATTTAAAAATTAACAGTTTTTGAGTTATTTGAATAATAAAAAGTTAATTTTATAGCAATTTTTCGTGATATTCCATATATTTGGAAATAAATGATAAATTATAACATTTAACTATATCAGAAGATGGGTAATTTATCATTAACACTAGTATCGATGGGTCTACGGTCTACCGAATTCCAATTGCTCCCGAGCACTTTCACCCGTGCCGAGTGGAGATGGAAATGAGAAGGGGACATTTTTTGAAACCTGTCATTGTTCTTTAGTTGCAAAGGATTTTAGTGGGGATGGTAAGGAGGAGGGTAAATTTCTTGATACCTGGCGTTTTTCTTTAGTGGCAAATGACTTAAGTAGAGGTGGAAAGAAGGAAGGGAAATTTTTTAACACCTGGCGTTTTTCTCTAGTTGCAAAGGACTTTAGAACATAATCGCGTCATAGTCACGCATAAAACGCGCGTGCGTGCGTGCGGGCATTTCGCACTTTACGCGTCACGTCCACATCATTCGTCCAACTGTGCTCAACTTTTAATATTTCACTCATAAAGCGTGCGCGAGCAGTCGTACCTTCAGCTTTTGACGTCGTTTCGGCTCACTGGGGAGATAAAACTGGTGTAAAATGGAAAACTTTCGAAAAACTTTGGTGACACGTAAGAAAACATTAAAAATTAAATGAAGGAAACCGGGAATGTAAGTTTATTCGTTCTATGTACGAAGACAAAGTTATGGTTATGTAACGTGATTCTAGAAATGAAGTTTACGAATGTGCTGAGGCCGACGGTAAAAATTTAAATGTGCAATCATATATGTATTGATATTGTTGGCAATAGGTGTGCACGGGATCTAAAGATTCTACATAAATACTTCTTGTATGCATCTTACTCATTTCCACAATGTAAAACTCACATGTCATTCAGAAGGGTGACTCATCCAGGGAAATATTAATGAATGGATCTGTCAAAACAAATTATGACCAATAAGACAAAATAACAATCTGTAAAGAGCATTGCTCTTTCTCTTTCTTTTACTTTAAGTGTAATTATTTAAAGTAATCAAAAAGGTATATTTATTTCAAGGGAGACATCCCGGGAAACATAAATGAATTGACCTGTCAACACAAATTTTGTCCCAAAATGAAAAAAAAAAATCTGCAAAGAACTTTGCTCTAGATATATATTCAAAAAATACACTTTAAATGTAATTATTTCACGTTATCGATAAAGACTATTTAAATAACTACACGTTTTTTGAAGTTATCTATAATGGCGTGCGTAGGTAGCGGCGATTTAGAAGGCCTTGTGTATGGGGTGTGAAATACGGTGGCATTGTATATATACATATATAGCCAACTAGCGCGACGATCGGTGAAGTAGGGAACTGAACACGATCCTATTAAACTTTAAAACAAACGACTATTTACACCCACCAGACCGTGAAATAAGGTAGGCTAGGCTAGGCTAGGCTAAGAAATAGATAGAGTCAGAATTTTGCTTCCTGAAGCGATGGTACTTTGCTTTTAATTACAAACTATTTCACACAGTGGGGATTTCACAGACTCAGTTTACAAATGGTAGTGTTAAATGTCTGCGAGTTGAGAGGATATGCATGGGTGTGTATTTATCGAATAATCAACGCAGCAGACCTAAGATCCTTAAAAAACAACTACCTAAAGTTGCATCGCAGTAACTGTGCTGCTGGTGACGTCACAGATGGGCGTGTCGGAGCCAATCAGCGGGCGGCTTTCACCAATACTCACATTTGGTTGGCCAAGCCTCACTCATCTGTGACGTCACAGATGGGCGTGTCGGAGCCAATCAGCGGGCGGCTTTCACCAATACTCACATCTGGTTGGCCAAGTCTCACTCATCTGTGACGTCACAGATGGGCGTGTCGGAGCCAATCAGCGGGCGGCTTTCACCAATACTCACATCTGGTTGGCCAAGTCTCACTCATCTGTGACGTCACAGATGGGCGTGTCGGAGCCAATCAGCGGGCGGCTTTCACCAATACTCACATTTGGTTGGCCAAGCCTCACTCATCTGTGACGTCACCAGCCCCAAAGTTACTGTGGAGCGACTTTTCCACATTATATAAAAACACTCTTTCTTAAGACTTTTTTCAGAATTGATCCATAACCCTTAGATAGTATTAATCACGGTCCTCTAGATCTTCAACGACAACAATGCACATCAGTGAAAATGCACCTTAACATAACATTGGAAAACTAGTTGTTATTGTTGTAGTTGATCTATTTAGGATCCTTAGATAGAAGTAATCACATCCCTCTAGATCAATTCTGAAAATCTTCTATTAACTGGATGAAAACACCGTAGGATTTAAGTGCGGTATTATAAACTTCGGATAAATATTTATAAGGCTACGAACTTGTTTTCACCATGGCAATAACCAATGGGAATCATGGTTGCCATGGTGAAAACAAGTTAGTAGCTTAGTTAATATTTATCCGAACCTACAACTTAGTAAACCATATGGCATTGATTATTATTATTATTTTTATTATTATTATTATTATTATTATTATTATTATTATTATTATTATTATTTTTATTATTATTATTATTATTATTATTATTATTATTATTTTTTTTATTATTATTATTATAATTATTATTATTATTATTATTATTGTTATTGTTATTATTATTAATATTATTATTATTATTATTTTTATTATTATTATTATTATTACTATTATAATTATTATTATAATTTTTATTATTATCATTATTATTATTATTATTATTATTATTATTATTATTATTATTATTATTATTATTATTATTATGTTATTTATTATTATTATTTATTATTATTTATTATTAGGATTATTATTATTATTATTATTATTATTATTATTATTATTATTATTATTATCATTATAATTATTATTACTATCATTATGTCTGCGAGTGTACTCAACACCGATTTGTTCAGTGTCTGTATAGTTCAGGCGACGAGTGTACTATATCGAAACAGTGTTGCCAGAGTTCTCTGCATGTAATACCTCGTGGGAAATCTTTCAATCAGTATCGGCTTGTCTGGCGTCGAACTCACGTTGCTCTGATACGGCAAACCAGCCAGGCACGTATGGTCTCAACGCGGCCTCAAGTCATCTTTTGTATGCGACCTCATTCCGGTGTCTAGCGCTAAGGATCTGTTAGCCACGTCCTCAATCTTCTGGGGGAAAGAGTAGTTAGGATGTGACGTTTTTGGTTCGTTGTCTTTGAAACGACCATAAAAATAATATAAGTTTAGAATTGGCATTATAGAAAAGCAGTCTTTTTTTTATATCTGCTCCCTGTGTCCTACAATGAAGTCGGGTAGGGGATAGGAAATTAATCCCATCATATTCTGGCCCCTAGGTACATCGAAGCCGGCTGGCCATGCCTGACGCTTCCCTCCTGTTAACTTCCTCTGGCTCCTCCTCTTCACTTTCTTCTTTTTAATCTTAATTAACTCAACTGTTGGTTAGTGGCTATTGACTATTAACTACTAACTGTTAACTATATTTACACCCAACCACAATTGACGTCAACGTAATTTTAATCGTGATCGCAATTGTAGAAATATGATAAACTATTATAATCCATTACGACGTTAAGATTTTGTTGTGAACAGCGCCATAAGAACCAAAGTAAGTTAGCTCTTTCACGATTTCTGAATTACGATTACAATCACGATGCCGTCAGTTGTGGATGAGTCTTTACTATAGTTTCATCTCACTAACTATTCTCATACTGACCTCAATTTAGCCTGCGGAACTCCTGATTTCGATCTGTTAAGATTCCTTTAAAATGTGTTTAAATTGTCCCAAGTGTAAATCAAAACAATTCATCCTGTAGAGAATTTAGTGCTCTTATGAAATTTTCTTTCTTCCAATCGATATTTTTCTTTTTCTGATGTTCTTAATTATTATTGCCTTTTGTAATGCGATGTTGCTGGACACCTTTCACACCTAATTAAGAACATCTGAAAAACGGATGCATTTTTTTGAATAAAAAACCATTCATAAGAAAGAGGATTAAATTCTCTACATCGGAATTGTGGGAAGATACACAAGACAGATATTATCAGGGTCTACAGATAACGAACACAAATATATGCAAAATTCATGCAATAATGCGATATTATTGTATTCTCGTATTTAATCCAAACGTAATGAATGTTGCATATATTTGTTTTCGTTATTTGTAGACCCTGATAATATCTGTCTTGTGTATCTTCCCACAATATCGATTTTAAAGGTTGTTTTAAAGATATGAACAGAAAACCTTCCAGTATGTACTAACTGGTATAAAGTGAGTGGGTGGTAGAGGGTGTACATATAATTAAATAAATAAATTCACATTTATAGTCCACCCACTCAGTAACTAAACTGATTTTCAGTGGGGGAGTTTAATTTAAAGTGACTAAACCGACGCTGTAGGCTCCGAACACCATCGACGAGTGAGCGATGACCAATCAAAGATCGATATGTCAAAAAATGAAACATATGAGTCAGTGATTGGACAGTGCGAACACCTGCCAGAATCACCAAGGCCGATTCAGAACAACTTTGAATTTATTGAGTGCTTCGTTGCTAGGACGGCTCCAAAGTCATCGTTTACTTATTCCTAAGACATTACCCACCCCCCCCCCCCCCCCCCCACTAAATTAAATAAATATAAATAAATTCACATTTAGAGTCTACCCACTCAGTAACAAGACTGATTTTCAGTGAGGGAGTTTAATTTAAAGTGACTAAACCAACCCTGTAGGTTCCAAACACCATCGACGAGTGAGCGATAACCAATCAAAAATCGATGTTAAAAAACGAAACATATGAATCAGTGATTGGACAGTGCGAACACATGCCAGAATCACCAAGGCCGATTCAGAGCAACTTTGAATTTACTGTGTGCTTCGTTGCTAGGACGGCTCCAAAGACACCGTTTAATTATTCCTAAGACATTACCCCCCCCCCCCCTCCTAAATTAAATAAATAAATTCACATTTAGAGTCTACCCACTCAGTAACAAGACTGATTTTCAGTGTAGGACTTAAATTTAAAGTGACTAAACCAACCCTGAAGGCTTCGAACACCATCGACGAGTGAGCGATAACCAATCAAAGATCGATATCTCAAAAAATAAAACATACGAATCAGTGATTGGACAGTGCGAACACCTGCCAGAATCAACAAGGCCGATTCAGAGCAACTTTGAATTTATTGAGTGCTTCGTTGCTAGGACGGCTCCAAAGTCATCGTTTACTTATTCCTAAGACATTACCCCCCCCCCCCCCCCTTAAATTAAATAAATAAATAAATAAATTCACATTTAGAGTCTACCCACTCAGTAACAAGACTGATTTTCAGTGAGGGAGTTTAATTTAAAGTGACTAAACCAACCCTGTAGGTTCCAAACACCATCGACGAGTGAGCGATAACCAATCAAAAATCGATATGTCAAAAAATGAAACATATGAATCAGTGATTGGCTACCAGAATCAACAAGGCCGATTCAGAATAACTTTGAATTTATTGAGTGCTTCGTTGCTAGGAAGGCTCCAATTTCATCGTTTACTTATTCCTAAGACATTAACCCCCCTCCACCCCCCCCCCCCCCCCACGCGTCTTGCTCCACTTAGTGTTGAAACTGTCGTAGGTGTCACAGCTTCCCCCCCCCCAAGGCCTAGTTGCATTACAGACCCAGTTGGAATTTATCCAGCCCTGCAGTAAAGCTCTGTACATAATACTGAATGTGGGTGGTGCATGACCTGGTTAGAGATCCCTTATTACACAACCATTCTATAGTGATGCAACACAAAACCCTCATCTTAAGAATGTGGTTTTATGTATAGGGGCCACTTTACGAACCAGGGCTGAGTTGGCAACACTTTTAGGTGTCTTTTTTGTACTAATGTGTGATAGGAGTAGCAAAGAGTAGTCTCAGTTTTATAAACACTTGAAAATCAAAGATTTTCAGTAAAAAGCGCGAGATTGATTCTGGCATTTGTCCGCAGGTGTTCGCACTGTCCAATCACTGATTCATATGTTTCGTATTTGAAATATCGATCTTTGATTGGTTATCGCTCACTCGTCGATGGTGTTCGGAGCCTACAGGGTTGGTTTAGTAGTCCCCCACTGAAAATCAGTCTTGTTACAGAGTGGGTAGACTCTCAATGTGAATTCATTTAGTTAAGGTTTTCTGTTCGTATCTTTAAAACAACATTCAAGATCTAAATTTTGGGTTGATACACCAGACAGATACTATCAGGGTCTATAGATATCTTAAACCAAAAATATGCAAAATTATAAATGTTTTGTTGTAATGAATTTTGCATATATTTTGAACAATTTTCTGTACATTTTGATAATATCTATCTGCGTTATCTACCCACAATTTCGGTTTTAAAGATATAGGGACAAAAAATATTAAATTCTTACGCTTTGCTGCCGCAGAGTCTATATGAATATATAATTTTTAACCGAAGTATGCAGAGTCAAGTGTCAAGTAAAATACATGATTTGTTGCTATGGACTTGTTTAATTACCGGTACTTGTTATTTTCCATAAAAAGACCAAACTCCTTAGCAACCATAAACAAATCACAAAATCACATACTTAACTCGACTGTGCATTCCGTCTATGATTTTTTTCAAGTGCGAAGACCCGTCTATATATTTTGGCATCCCGAAAAAAATATAATTTTCGTTAACGAACCAGGATGAAATTTCAATATTGTTTTATTAGATTTCATTTACATATATAAACAGTAGTGAATTCCTTATCTGTGTATGTATACATATATATTATAGTTAGACTTATCCACGAACTTAATGACAAATTTGAAGAGCCATTTAAAAGTAGTTTAACCTTGAATCGCGCTCCTGTACAAATGATGGATAGATAGTTTTAGAAAAAACTTTATTGGGTCCTCCTAATGTCTTTTTCGATATTTCAAATTGATTTTGTTTCAATCGTCTTATCCATTCTGGGCTTTAAGACTACTGGTAGACAAAGCCAATAAACATATAATGGGAGAAGGACAGGGAAAGGGGGAGGGAGAGGTGATTTGATTTGAGAATAATGCGTCAAGCATCATTTATTTATTTGTCTTACATGAAATCATTATAATGATAACTTTAATATCTGTTTGAATAGTTGTTTGAATAGTTAGCTAAAAATAAAATCACTCACACACCTCATTCATAGAAAAAGAAAGGAATTCTAATAACGTTGTCGCTAAGCATGAAACCTTCTTAGCTCACCATCAAAGGCAGTTGACTACTTAGTAACTAGCAATATCTTGTTGTCAAAGTAACAATCATGAATAGCAGTCTTAAAAGTCTAATAACTATGCTGGCAGACATCTCTAACAGTAGCTGGAAGACCATTCCAAGTTCGAATTGCTTGGACAGCAAATGCAAGAGAGAGAGAGAGAGAAAGAGAGAGAGAGAGAGAGAGAGAGAGAGAACCTTAGCTTGACTTGACTTTATTTCGAACAATTGCAAAAGTTACACAAGAACGTATCATAATAAAACAAAATTACAATGCATGAGCAACACAAGACGCATAATTTCAAAACAGACATTACATTTTCATATTACATTGTAACAATGGCATTTCCGACACAGGGAGAGAGAGATTAGATATTGGCTTAAAGCGTACTACGTAGGCTTAAGCCCCTTTGAGTACAGCTGACCTCTTCATTACAGATATTGGAGAGAGAGGGCGGGAGAGGGCTAGAGATGGGGAAGTGAGGGATGAATATAATATTTAGATGGATAGATGGACATAAGGACATGGAGATGGATAGATAGATAGCAGGCAGATAGAAAGACACCCACTGACCGAAAGATAGATAGAAAACAGATAGAGTGATAGGAATAGCTAGATATCTATATCCCAATGGAACATATGCTCGCTTCGTTCGCCCATCATAACCAGATTCCATCCAGACTGACATCGCACGTTTTTGTGAAATCCCTCTGTTCAACTTTAAACCGTTCTTTGCTCTTCTTGTTGCTCGTTGGTAGTTGTAATGTGACCGTGCTTCCCTTAATAATCCCTTAATGTCAATGGAAAATAATTAGAGTGAATGGGATGGATGAATGAGACTTTGATTTTTGTAAGTGTATAAGTTGAAAGTTTTAAGTTAATCATTTTTATTTTTAATCAATTTGTATCAATTTTTACTTAATTAATTAACTAGTTTGTATTTCTACTTAGTAATGTAGGATGGATGTAAGAGAAGGCACAACTGGCCTTAATCACGCCTAAAAATAAAGATATTTATCTATCTATCCATCTATCTAACTCTAAGTCTAGTTGGGACCCCCCCCCCCCTGCCCTGTTGCTAGGTCTGCTCTGAGTCTAGATGCCCCCCCCCTCCACAGCCCCCCCCCCCCTGTTGCTAGGTCTGCTCTGAGTCTAGATGGCCCCCCCCACCCCCTGCCTGTTGCTAGGTCTGCTCTGAGTCTAGATGGCCTCCCACCCCCTCCCTGTTGCTAGGTCTACTCTGAGTCTAGATAGGACCCCCCACTCCCCACCCCCTCCCTGGTGCTAGGTCTACTCTGAGTCTAGATAGGACCCCCCACTCCCCACCCCCTCCCTGTTGCTAGGCCGGTCGAACACAAGGGGGTGTTGACCCATCGCGACCAAATGACACAATTTGCATGCCCACATTATATCACGCATATTAAGTGCGTGTGCAACCTCCACTTAACCCTTGTACTGCGTGACAAGTGTTCTAATCAGGCTACACACACACTTTATATTCGAATATGTTAACAGATTAATTAGTTTTTCGGTGTGGAGACCGTTTTCTTGGCTTATACCCACATTAGACGGTTCAGCATTTTCGTCAATTTTATTGAATTCAAGGACAAAAAAGCATCAATTAATAGGAGCTTCATTGTTGCAGTTTTTTTACAAAACTGTTTTTGATTCGATTTTGTTCGTGAATTCAATAAATTTGACGATAGTATTGAGTCGTGTAAAGTCGCCATTAAACGGTGACTTTGGAGCCGTCCTAGCAACGAATTCTGGCATTTGTCCGCAGGTGTTCGCACTGTCCAATCACTGATTCATATGTTTCGTATTTGAAATATCGATCTTTGATTGGTTATCGCTCACTCGTCGATGGTGTTCGAAGCCTTCAAGGTTGGTTTAGTCACTTTAAATTAAAGTCCCTCACTGCAAATCAGTTTAATTACTGAGTGGGTAGACTCTAAATGTGAATTTATTTATTTATTTTTATTTTATGTGGTGAGGGAGTTTCGAGAGTCTGCTATGTTAGTTTTCTCATCATAAAGTTTTCTCGCAACGAAACTAGTTTCTAACTATCCATTTCGGAATGTTGTTAAATTGCTTTAAAATGTGTTTGCATTGTCCCAAAAGAAAAAGAAAAAATATGTCATATAATAGAGAATGTAATGTTCTTTCTTATGAATGGTTTTTTATTGAAATAAATATTTCCGTTCTACAGATGTTCTTAATTAGGTTTGAAAGGTGTCCAGCAACATCACATTACAAAAGGTAATTAAGAACATGTTAAAAAGAGAAATATTGAATGGATCAAAAGAAACATTCATAAGAAAGAGCACTAAACCCTCTACAGGATGACTTATTTTATTTACATTTGGAACAATTAAAACAGCGATTTTAATAGACCGAAATCGGGAGACAATTATCGGCATAATGATCGTACATTTTCCAGTTACACTAATTACAACATTACGTTTTATTGTGAACAGCGGCATAAGAAACATTTAATTTAAACTCTTCCACTTTTTTCGGATTGCGATCGCGATACCAATACCGATAATTGTGAGAAGGTCTTTATAGTATTAATTATTTTAAAGCTCTTAAGGTAAAAAATTAAACCTATTTTCCAGTTTCTCGGATCGCCAAGTGGTTTTTCTTTAAAAAAAAATCTCTGACAAAAACTCGTAATTACCAAACTACGACTACTACTAAAACT
This sequence comes from Isoperla grammatica, assembly GCA_945910005.1. NCBI lineage: Eukaryota > Metazoa > Arthropoda > Insecta > Plecoptera > Perlodidae > Isoperla > Isoperla grammatica. Next base: position 6,810,781 of record OX246744.1, on the reverse strand, counting down.
TCTGATTTCATAGTCCAAAACATTCATCCATGTGAACAACTCGTTAACAATCGACATCTCTCGTAATTTTCAAAAGCAATCGGACGCGCGATGTCTGTTTGTCGCCACTACCCACGATTTGTCCCAGACTGGCTCGATAACATCCCCCCCCCCCCCCCTACCCCTGTCGAATAGTTGCCAGGAAGTCTACAAGCGCCCCCTCCCCAGTCTCACCCTAGCTTGCTAGTCTCAACCCTCTCGAAAATGAATGTAACAAACTTGTTTTTATTACTGTTTATGGATCACCCTTTATTCCTTGTGCTGCGATTTACTCGTCTTATGTTTTTTGAATCTCGTTGAGAGAGTAGTAAAGTAAAACATATTGGTATCGGAATGAGATCTTGGTATAGTATCCGGATCGTTTTGAGGCAACAACAACTGTGGAAATGACTCTTGATACAGGATAATAATTTTTCGTATGTGAATACACGAGTGCATTCACACCAGCTTTACGTGATGTGGCCCTTTTCAGGGGACTAACTAGGTTATTAGAGTGTTTGGATAGCTGGGAAGGAAGGTTCTAGGGCTGATAGTAAGACTCAATCCCAGCATTCACCTTAACGACTGAGGAAAACCTCGGAAAAACAATTCAGTCAGGACTGGCGGTGGCCGGAATCGAATCGGCGACCTCCCGAATTAGTCTCGCGTCTTACCGCTGAGCCACCTCTATCGGTGATAAAGGATGATGTTAGGCGTGGTTTAGGCTGAACGACAACTTACTACTGGACTTTTGAGTGTTAGTATTCGAGCTGTATAAGCTCAGTCAACAGTTTAGCCGCGGTTTTCCCGCGTTAGCTGAGCTCGGGAGACATCAGTTGGAGTTTGACGCCCTGAGGATAGGGACCACAAGGGTCCTGAAACGTCGGTATAATATGGAGGTAGGACGTGGCGGACTAACCCGCAACTATTTTAATTTTATAAACATAAATCCCGGCCACGAAAGTATTAGTGTTTTATTATATATATAGTGTATACTTGAAGAGGCCAAAATGGCTGAGTTAATTAGAACTCAGAACAAGATAAACATGTTCTAGTGAGGGAAAGGTACAAAAGGACGACAGCTTACCGGAGAAAGTAGATAGGTAGCTTTGAGAAACATATAGATGGGAAGACAAATAAATAAATAATAATAAATATGTATTTATTTATTTGTCTTCTCATCTATATGTTCCTCAAAGCGACCATCTACTCTTTCAGGTAAGCTGTCGTCCTTCTGTACCTTTTCCCTCACTAGAACATGTTTATCTTATTCTGAGTTCCAACTTTATTTATTTGATGTCGTTATCTGTAGATTTTGTTAATATCTGCTTTGTGTATCATCCCACAATATCGATTATAAAATTGGTTAAAAGAAACAAACAGAAAAGCTTAAATTCTACTCCAAAGTCCAAAGCATTTATTTTGGGCGATAAGATTTATAGTACTTACTTGAAGTTGAGCGAACTATAATATTATGTAATTTTGGTGTAATCGCTGACAGCGCCTTCTTGTCGTACTGTCCTCTATTGGATTAAAAGTAGAATCTGCGTTACGGAAGTTTTGACCAGTACTGTACAAAATCTCATTAAGATTCACGGCTGATAAGTTGAAATGCAAATTAATGTGGTTGCTTTGGTTCGTTCATTTTAAAGCTATACGTGATTGGGTGAATTAAGTATAGAAGAGTATTTGCCTTTTGTATAATAGGTCGACAGGTGAACAATTTTCTAAAGTCTTAAAATAGAAAAGGGGAAGTATAAAGGAAAAGTTTCCGTTCAAGGCATTATGGGTCGTTTCGATAAAAAGTATGTTATCAAGCTTGTTCTAAAATTATAGGTTAGACCTAAATTATGTCCTGACACCCGCTATAGTTTAATGGTTGGCCAAATCGCTGATAAGATTTGGAAAGTAGTTTAGGAAATAGTTGTTATAAAACACTCACTTCAAATTATAAACTTTTGAAGGTTTTCTTGAAAATTCTCGATTCGTAATTTGCACTAGATTAAGCTTTAGGTGGTTGTATGATTGAAATGTTTTCTCATAAAAGTCACTTAATGGGCGTGGCGGCCATTTTTGTATCAAAACGGAATGAATTTGTTTACCGTCGTTGGGCAATTCCTCGTTGCAGTGTTTTGGATGCCGTTTATAGTTTTTAACTGTCTCCAACATTTTTTTTTTATTATTATTATTTAGGTTCCATCTTTACATGTTGATGACAATAATTTAGATATATTGTATTATCCTTTTTGCCCAGATGCCCACATAGGTCAAACTTAGTGTTTAGCCTATGTGTTAGTGAGGCTTTCCTAATTCTAGATTATATAAATCAGCGTATAGATTACGTATAATTTTGTTACATTAGTTTGCTGTTACTACTGATAACAAAAAATAGGAAATCTCCCTTGTTTCGTCCACTGAAGCAAATTAGCCAAGTTTCGCTACTGAATATATTCCTTATTCATAGTTCCCACGTGACGTCACAGCGGCCATGATTGCGACACAATTGATGAAGACCCATCCTACTAGATCATTGGCGAATTTTAATGAAATTCACTCAATAATGATAATTTAGAATTTTAAATTTAAATTTAAAAAATTAATTATAAGCGAAGATCGTTAATTATCACACATACTGATTTTATTTAAAAAAACAAGCTGCATTTAAAAAACTGAGGATTTCTGTATTTTACAACAACAGGCTTTAATAGATGATTATCAGAACTGATCTAGAGGACCGTGATTAGCTCTATCTAAGAGTCTTTGAAAGTTATGTTAAGATGCATTTTTTACTGTTGTGCATTGTTGTCATTGAAGATCTAGAGGGCCGTGATTAGCTCTATCTAAGGGTCCTAGATGAATTTTGAAAGAGGGCAATTGTTTCTCCATGGCAACGCCAAAGTTTGATCACAAATGTGGCCGCCACGCGCACAGATGTGACGTACGTGCTGCAACCTATGAATACTTTATTGAACTTCAGCACGTACAAATACAATAATATCATCAAATCAGAATTCGTTATCACTGCGTTAATCATAAACACAGTGGTAGGTTACTTCCCACAAAACCAATATCCGATCAATAAAAAACGGAAGATACAATCGCTGTCGGCAGGCATATCTGATGACGTGGCACGTTTGGTTGGCGGTGAGTTATTGCAATCAAGGGACAGTTGACGTGGGTGGCGGTGAGGTTTATCAGAACCGGCTTGTTTTACTGTATGGATTTCAACGAACACTGCTGGGCTTCCAATCAAGATTAATTTCCTGGGCGATTCGCGACTTTCATCACTGATGCGAACGTAATAGACCTTTTTCAGGATTGATCTAAGACCCTTATGCTACGTTTACAGCTACGCGTTGCGAGCGAAGCGAGGGCGCGAGCTCCAATCAGCGGCCGAGTTTCAAGCAAAGAAATTAATAGTTTCACGCAAACTCGGCCACTGATTGGAGCTCGCGCCTTCGCTTCGCTCGCAACGCGTAGCTGTAAATCGACTATTAGATAGAGATAATCACGGCCCTCTAGATCTTCAATGACAACAATGCACAACAGTGATAAATGTATCTTAACATAACTCTCAAGGACCCTTAGATAGAGTAAATCCTCAACAATCAATATATAGCGTTAATCAAAAATCAACAACAATATATGTGTCCCATATGTCCCAGCCAAATTGTGTGTGTCTCAGTGGTGTAGCCTTGTATGTCCCTTTGCCTTCTCTCTGTCTCTCACGAGCCGATGGTATAGCTATGTCCCAGCCAAGTTATGTGTCCCAGTACTGTAGCCTTATATGTCCCTACCCCTTCTCTCTGCCTCCCACGAGCGAATGTTAGTTGTAGTAGTAGAAACTTTATTTAGCAGAATCTATTTTCCCAAGTACTTAAATATAATACTTAAAGTACATTACCAGTACAGTAACAACACAAGTATAATGTACAAAAATTATAATAATAATGTATAATAGTTCATTACTGTATAACATTACAGTCACGACAATAACGAAAACATTACAAGTTAATACACCTACCAACTTTATCCACACATAACTGTAGCAAGTACAACACACACAAATATAATAGCCATTACAGAGTAGCACCACAACTTAGTAATTGACATGTCTTTAAAACTAAGACATTACAAATGAATACCAACTTCATCCACACAACACATAGCTATGTCCCAGTCAAGTCGTGTGTCCCAGTAGTGTGTCCCAGTGGTATATCCCTCCCTCGTACTATAACAGTCACGTACAAAGTCTCCCAAGCCCATTGGCTGCCTTATGATTAGGTCTCGACGGGCAAGAAGCAAGAAGCAGGAAGCGGAAACACCAGGCCTACTTCCGTTCACTGCACAAGAATAACCTACTCGGAGTAGTAGTCGGGGCACGAAGTGTACACTCTGTTCACTCTGGTGTACACTACATTCCTTGGGGATGTGATGGTGTTTGTATTTTAATGTGAAGATCTGTTGAGGTCCGTAGAAATGTTTAGTCTCAATTATAAAAAACCGAACAAAATCAAAAAAGAGTCTACGGAAGTCAACTCAAAAAGAGTGTTCATATATTTAGAAACAACTTTTAAATGATACTGCAGCATCAGCGTTATTTTTAATGTTAATAATAACTTTTCTTAGGAATACTCGTTAGCCAGCTATACCTGATGTGCCCCTTTTTCTGGTGACTAACTAGGTATGTTAGGGTGTTAAGATAGTTGTGAAGGAATGTCCGAGGGCTGTTAGTTGTACTCAATCCCAGCATTCGCTTTTACGACTGAGGAAAACCTCGGCAAACCTTCAGTCAGGACTGCCGATGGCCGTAATCGAACCGGCAACCTCCTGAATTGAAGTATCGCGTCTTATCGCTGAGCTACCTCTATCGGAACTATTAAGGTACTTCCATAGCTCAATTCTTGCTTCTCTAGCGCAATGTGACGCCGCTTTCACCCCATATTGCGCCAGAATGTTTGTCTGCTCTGAGAGTGAGAGTATCTAACAACCTAATCAGTCTCTCTTGAGTACATTTTGGTACCTCGCTCTTATAAAAATAAATAAAATAAATAAATTCACATTTAGAGTTTACCCACTCAGTAACTTAACTGATTTGCAGTGGGGGACTTTAATTTAAAGCGACAAAACCAACCCTGTAGGCTTCGAACACCATCGGTGAGTGAGCGATAACCAATCAAAGATCGATATTTCAAATACGAAACACATGAATCAGTGATTGGACAGTGCGAACACCCGCGGACAAATGTCAGAATCAATAAGGCCGATTCAGAACAACTTTGAATTTATTGAGTGTTTCAGTTTAATAAATACATAGTATAAGTCGTTTGTAATACTTGTGGCGTGTCTTACCGTGCATTCCTAATATCGAATTCTTAACAGAGAAAATAATAATTTTAGCTTCCATCGAGCGATAACCTTGTTTACTACATAAAACAAACAATGGACTTATAAAACTTCAGTCGTACAATCATCATAAAGATACCCAAGTCGTAATTACATGGAATCAAACCACAGCGTATCAGAGTTAATAAGGTTTAAGACAAGGGTGTCAAAAGTACGCTGAAGATAGAGAGTTTGTTGATGTTTAGCAAGGCTCTTCGTGGCAGAAGATTTCTTATTAGGTTAGCGTCGACGCCGTTTTTTGTCATGAGACTTCAATTTAAGTTTCTTTTACCTATGTGATTTCAAGTATATTTGTTTTTACTTGCATTTTATGGTGAAAAGAATAAAAAAAATATATATAACAATTATTATTATTATTATTATACTAATAATAATAATAATAATAATGATAATAATAATAATAATAATAATAATAATAATAATAATAATAATAATAAAAATAATAATAATAATAATAATAATAACAATAATAATAATAATAATAATAATAATAATAATAATAATAATAATAACAATAATAATAATAATAATAATAATAACAATAATAATAATGATAATCATAATAATAATAATCATAATACAAAAAATTATAATAAAAATAATAATAACAATCATTATGATGATTATAATATTAATAATAATAATAATAATAATAATAATAATAATAATAATAATAATAATAATAATAAAATAATAATAATAATAATATTAATAATAATAATAATATTAATAATAATAATAATAATAATAATAATAATAATGATAATAATAATAATAATAATAATAATAATAATAATAATAATAATAATAATAATAATAATGATAGTAATAATAATAAAAATAATAATAATAATAAATTTTAATCGTGAAACTCAAATTTATGAAGTAGTCGCCATTGTAAAGTTGCTCCAACGTGTCTCATGTGTACTTCACAGCCGAGTCCAATGGTACCAACTTAATTTTCTACTTCTCTAGTTCCTACCATTTAATTGATACAAGTCCATTAGGGATAGTTGACACCTGCCGTTGGCTACCTGTAACGGTGGGCGTGGCCAAACAGACGTGTGCACTCTACTCAGCTGAAGACTGCGTTTACGAATGTGTGTGAAAACGCTAGGAATATTTTGATTTTCAAGGATTTGGCGCGGTTGAGAGATCAGGAAGGCAGATAAGGATCTGAGGTTGGTATGCGTGACTTCTTACGTTTTGGCTAGTATAACACATTAATATTAAAGCGCGACCTTATTCTATTTGGAGTGTATTAGTACAAGTATTTGATTTATATTTATGTATGTAATGAGTGGGAAAATAAAATACAAATGTGTTATTATTATATTCACGATTAGTATAAACATAGCAATCCATATGACTTCTTCCTTTTATTTATAATACATTCATTGATTATAAACAAATTGTAGGATGTGTACATCAATAATCATCTGATGTTTAGACGGAGGATAGGTCACTTGCCACTTTTCACTGTTGTTGTATTTCGCCCTGATATCTTTGCGAGATTGCATTCGACAACGAGAAGATTCCAGCCCAGCAGTAAAGTGTGCTCCCAAGCTTTGTGAAACTCTGAAACAAAATATTTATTAAAAAATAAACTTAGAAGAACAGGTAAAAATTATTTAAAAACAACTTTGAGTTGGACTGAGCATTGTTTCATGTTAGGATTAAAATGCGTGTGCGTGTGCGTGTGCGTGTGTGTGCGTAAGTAAAATAAATAAAAATAAGTTCACATTAAGAGTCTACCCACTCAGAAACTAAACTGATTTTCAGTGGCGGACTTCAATTTAAAGTAACTAAACCAACCCTGTAGGCTTCGAACACCATCGACGAGTGAGCGATAACCAATCAAAGATCGATATTTCAAATACGAAACATATGAATCAGTGATTGGACAGTGCGAACACCTGCGGACGGACAAATGCCAGAATCAACAAGGCCGATTCAGAACCACTTTGAATTTATTGAGTGCTTCATTGCTAGGACGACTCCAAAGTCACCGTTTACTTATTCCTAAGCCAAGAAGTAATGTAATTAAATCCACATTAGAAGTTAAAAAACTTCTGTCTGAAGCGGGATTTGAACCCGGGACCTTCTGCATTGTAAGCAGGGATGCTAACCACTCCGTGTGCGTGTGCGTGTGCGTGTGCGTGTGCGTGTGCGTGTGCGTGTGCGTGTGCGTGTGCGTGTGCGTGTGCGTGTGCGTGTGCGTGTGCGTGTGCGTGTGCGTGTGCGTGTACTTACGGGCCTTGGCGCACTCCGTATACTTGTCGACAATTGCCTGGGATGTTTTGTTCTTCAGTGAAGGAATGTTACGTTCTTCCGCTAGAAAGACTTTCTTTATGAAGCAACCCGCCATAAGCTAGAAATAAAACACATCACCAGTATAGTATGCCAGATACTTTAACACGTTGCAGTAAAAACCATGCAAGTAAATATAAACACCCATATTACCGCTTCTGTCACATTATTGGAGAGTTCCTTTGGCTTTGAATTTCCATATTTGTTTCGTACGTGTTCTGAAAAATATGAAGTCGTATGTATGAATGGTAATGCTGAACAGTGAACACACACTGATGCATAGTCTAGTCTCAAGCCTTCCTCAACTCAGCCTCTCCTCAGCCTCGCCCAAACACCAATCACGGTACGGCATTGCCATGTGGACGGCTCTGTGATTGGAGGCTAGGTGAGCCTTAGGAGAGGCTGAGTTGAGGTGGGTTTGAGTGTGAATACATTCGGGCCTGAGTATTTTCATAAAGTTACTTCCAAATTAAGCTACACGGGGGCAAATTTTGGGGTTCCAACACGACTGATTTGTTTGCTCTTTTGCACAAGCTTGTAAACGTCGACCATGTTGACAGATTCAGATTATTTGACCAGCAACAAGAGTGGATGCGTAGTTTCCAAAAACAAGTGACCTCCGATTATTTGGTACACAAAATAGAAATTATCAAAGTTTAGAATCGCTCTCGTTAATAACACTTTTTTTTTCTTTCTACTTTTATACGTTAACATTTTTTAACCGAAGACGCGGTGGTTGAAGGACAATATGGTTTGGAGCTGTCTGTACTAAAGGAAATGTTAGTATTTTCAGAAAAAATGTATAATGATTGAGGGTAGAGTCCCAGTGGCCATTGGCGACTATCTACCCATAAATCGCCCGTGTACGCTAGTAGTACTGGGGGGAGCCGCTAGGTGCCGCCACAAGCGTACCCACTGATTAGGCCGCGCTGATGTGGCGGCACCTAGCGGCTCCCCCCAGTACTACTAGCGTACACGGGCGATTCATGAGTAAACAGTCGCGCAATGGCCGCTGGGACTGGACTTTTAAACTCTATGGTATTATTGACAGGTATTGTCTCTAACAACACCGACAAATTCTATTCAGTTTACATTTTATAGGTCTCTCACAGCAAGAAGTAAGATAGTATCAGGACCGCCCACTTTTAGTTTCCAACTTAACAAGCGTGAATCACTAACGTTTTCCCTATTATCTAGTACAATTTGGTTGCGGTAAGCTTTTTTGACGGTAACGTAGAAGTAAACGTACAAGCAGGTTCCCGTCAAAAAATTTAACGGAACCAAATTGTACAAGATAATCGGGAAAAACGTTAGTGATTCGCACTTGTTGAGTTGGAAATTAATTGTGGGCGGTCCTGACTCCCCTGACACTATCTTACTTCTTGGTGTGATAGACCTTTAGCTCCGTGTAACTTGATTTGGCAAGTAGTATTTTATATATCTTAGGCCCGGTTTTTCAATCGGTCATTAACGGGGCCGTTAGCTGACGGTCCTTTATCTGCGTAGGGTTTATTGGGTTACAGATTACGGACCGTCAGCTAACGTCCCCGTTAACGATCCGTCAACCGATTGAAAACCAGGGCCCAGATTCACAAAGGTGCCTAAGTGCTAAGACGTCCTAGTTTAGGCAAATCTTAGTGATATAAATCACCAATATGTCGTTCTGCAATGTTATAAAGATAAAATATAGTAAAATATGAACAATTTAACAAATAATATTTGATTTGTGAATGTGTATTAATACCTAGACATGATTTATCTTGATTTATCTAGCTAGGATTTGCCTAACTTAGGACAACTTAGAGTTACGCATCTTTGTGAATCCAGGCCCAGGACCTTAATATCATGGAGTTTATTAGTGTAGGGTAGAGGCCCAGCGTCTATTGGCGACTGTCTGCCCATAAATCTCCCACGGACCCTAGAAGTACGGGAGAGAGCCGCTAGATGCCGCCACAGGTACCCATTGATTAGCAAGTGCTGATGTGGCGGCACCTAACGGCTCTCTCCCGTTCTTCTAGCGTGCGCGGGAGATTTTTGGGTAGACAGTCGCCAATAGGCGCTGGGCCTCTACCCTACACTAATAAACTCAATGTTAGTATAGGGCACTAGCAACACCAAAAGACAACAATGAAACAAATGAATTGAATCGATGGACAAACAACAAGCTGTCAAAAAATAATTTCTTCTGATTTTGGAAAACAACACAAAAATCAATCAAATACACACACAAAACTTTCACTTAGTTGTTGTCTATCATTAAAAGTTTTAAATGACGAGTAGTTACAATTGCTACACTTGTTTTTATTTCTATGGTTGCAATTTTATTATTTTGACAGCTGATTGTGTGTCCATCACTTCAATTCATTTGTTCCATTGTTGTCTGTTGGTGTTGCTAGTGCCCTATACTTAAAAAGTATTCAGTTCTATGTCTTCGGGTAATACTGACCTATGGCACGTTGAATCTTGCTGGTGCAGTTTTCTGCGACTTCGTTCACAGCCTTCATGTATGCTGGGTCCGCTCCGAAGGCCTCAAATAGTTCATTGCTCCTTATTTGCAAACCCTTGGATATATTTTCTTGTTTATTATTCTTAGCCGGGATCTACAACATCACGTGAAGCATTGTATACAGTGGAGTTCCGCGGGAGTTTACACCAACCTTTTGGGTAGTTTTCTTGGTACACCCCTAGAGCAAAGTCCAGTCGAGCAATTATCTCCATTCAAACTCAAGCAAAGGACGAGGAATTCAGATGACTGAATACACTCATCACATTCTTCAAGGCGATGAGGTCCGATCGTTCTAGGAAAACATGAAATACCGGGAAAGCTTATCTTTCAACGTATCTATGGGTGTCCAAAACGGGGGGAAAATGGTGTGGCCATGGTGTTAACTCCCGCGGAACTCTACTGTAGCTTGTTCGCTCTGAGAGTCTCCAACTGTAGGTTCATACTTCAGAGCTAAATAATCTTGAGAATTTATAAGGTTATGTTTCTTGTTTTAAAACAACTTTTAAAGGCGATATTGTGGATAGAAACACTATCTTGGTACTATCGGGTTCTACAGATAACGGACAAGAATATACAAAATGTAATAAGTAGGTTAGTGTAATAATATCACAGTCGTCGGCTTTAATCCAAACGCATATATTTTGTTTTGTTACTGTAGACCCTGATTATATCTAGTTGGTTATCTACCAATAATTTCGATTTTGAAATTAGTTTTAAAGATATGAACAGAAAACAATATAATATACATAATCACGCTTTTTGAGCTCTTACTGCTGCAGACGCAGCTCTGCGCAAAATTTATGTTTTTTTTTTTTTATTAAATCATGTGAACGCTTCCAAATATTGAAAATGTGATTCTGATCCTGCCATTTAAAAAGTATTTTAAACACATTATTTTCACGATCGTGATTTTATTTCTTTAGTAGTTATTTATTATTAAATTATAAATAAAATAATTATCGTAACGATAACAAACTGTGAATGTTTTTTAATCCATTGTTTAGCTGATACAAAACCAAAGACATGATCAGAATCACTTTGTCCAATATTTGGAAGCGTTCTCATGATATAATAAAAAACATGAATTTTGGGCGGGTTTAATACCCATCCACCTTAACGTTTATCTATCACACATACGCAGTGAAATGACCATTTTTAAAATGATCCAGGTATCTATTCTTGTTTCTCCCCACGGTCCTCTAAATCTTCAAGAACAACAATACACAACAATTAGAAATGTGAAATCAAGGTTAATAGATGAATATCTTGTGTCCATCAATGAACCTTGATATAACATTTGACAGCTCATGTTTGATTGTTCTACATTGTTTTTTGTGTAACGATTTATAGGGGGCCGTGCGAGGAACAAGAATAGATACCGGGATCATTTTTAAAATGTTCTTGAAACACACACCCCCACAACCGTGAAGTCACATATTGTATCAAAATGGTGACCTCCCCCCCCCCCCCCCCCCCACTCGCTCCCACCCCAAAGCATGGACGTCATTTACGGACAGCCGCCTTGAACAGAAGTATAAAAATTTATGTCTCACCGATGCTGCTATTGCAAGTAATGCCAGACTGCCCGCCACAAGACAGTACTTCATCATGGTGCAAGCTGTACTCTCGTCTCGGCCTAGAATGAGAGCATCGTTCGTAACAGGAAACAATTACAATCTTAGATAATACGTCATTTATTCGAGAAATAACAATAAAGAAATTTAATGATACTGATTGGTGGGCCCTAATTTAGATTTTATTGTTCATTGTGATGTGAGTAGTGGTAACTATACTAGGGATGTACAGCTGAGGTCAGAGCTGTATTAGGCATAGCTAACTAGGCTGGAGCTTAGAGTGCCGACATTTCAGGGGGCGCCAAAACGCCCCCCCCCCCCCCCCCTCCTCCCTATCGGCGCCGTGTAACTCATAACTTTTCAACGGGCGAGACTGGGGCCGGTGAAATTATACATTGTAGTAAGTTGCAATGTATTAGTTGCCTATTTTTTTATTTTTTTTAACGTAAAATGGATGCATATGTTTTTTAGCATATTGAATTTAGGGGGGGGGGGGGGGGGCGCGTATCTACTGTTTAGCTTATGGCCGCCAAATGTCTGAGTTCGGCCCTGGCTGAGGTGCATGTATAAGTGGGTATAGCTAGCTACCCATGGAATCAAGCCTTCCTGGCCTCTATGGCATCAAAGCGATATAAATTTAAGGTATTCTTTTGGTATTTTAAAAGAACGTGTAATATCGAAATTGTGCGCAGATTGCGTAGCTAGATATGTTCTAGGTCTACTGATAACGATACAAAATATGTGAAAAAGTAATGACATTTTTGGATAATCTAATAATGCAAATTCATTAATATCTTAATCATCGGCATGATTTTTGCATATATTTTGTTGGATTAAATTGGATTAAAGAGAAACGTACAATTCAGTGTGTAATCATTCAAGTTAAGTTCCACCTGCGTCAGTTATTTCTTATAGAATCGTAAGACACTAACGCTAACAACAGAACTAAAACATTCACCAATGTATGAAGCAGAAACGATCTTAATAGGGAAGCATCATTCTGAAACATTTACATAGCAACACCGGGCGCCCCTAGTGGTAAGGGACGACTATGAATTCCAGCTACACTTTGTAAAGTGCTGCTAAGCAACCTCCTTATAGCGCAATTGATCATAAAACAATAAAACACTTCAAATAACAATTTACACCTAAACTTATCGTCATGATAGTTCATTTTCTTGCCACCAGAACGCATCTATGAGAGCTGCCATCACGACAGCCATCTTGTTACGTTTAGTGCTGCCACTTACATTGATTTACGTTGCTCAAAATTGATGTTTTGTACTACGGAAATCCCCGTTTAATCCGAATTCTGTTAATTCAAACTTTCGTATAAATCAACCTAGTCGAAAGGTCCTATTATTTAGCCTATTGAATGTGTGTTGTGTTGTGTTCCGTTGTGAAACATCTTTTACAGCCCTTCATTGCATCGATACGGTATTCTATTACGTTATGGTAATTTTATCGTGTCCCATGTAGAAGGGAATGTTGGGGTGGTTTGTTAACATGGGGGTATGGATTTCCTAGTTGTCGTTTGTTGGCTAGTTTTGGGGGGGGTAGCGGTCAGTTTTAGTCGAATGGGTGTAAATCAGTAGCTTCCGTGTTTGTTTGTACCATTATAGTCGTTTAACGGAAAGTTATTTCGAGATAAAATAGAACGGTTTAGCTCTGCGTGTCGTAAGATCTCCGCGATGACGTAATTTGATAGATTGTTTGAGTAAGATTTATTTCATTGAATTAATTCAAATTAATGAATTATGTTATTTCATTAATCAAAATTAATAATTATTTAATAAATTGAATTAATATTAATTGAATTAATTTTAATTATAAATCAAATAATTAATAATATTTTTTAAATGTTTAACTTGTTTCACATCAGAACGTTTCATAACTCACCATATAATCTACTTTTTAATCTCTTAATCCCCAATCAACGTCAAAACTGTTTCTCTGATAGAATGAATACCTTTTCGGCTTATGTCACAATTCTCGGTTAATTGTCAAAGCTTAGCAGCAAAGCGTAACCTCATAGCTAATTGACGCGTCTCACGTTTGTTAGGGGTTAATCTCTAGTTTAGGGACTAATCTTGGGATTAAAATGTGGCTAACTCGGCCCGAAATAAATTATCGTTTCACTCTTGCGTTGTCGCTGGCGGCCGGAAGGCTTAAGTAACGTCTAGACGTAGTTTAAGTTAAGCCTTAAGGTTGCGCATTATGCGCTACGCTTCGTCAACAAACATACATATTTTGAATTTAGTTTAGAAATATTAATGACGAACCAGTGTATTATATGGAATATTTAATAATCGTGTCAATATTTTTCCTTTTTTTACAAATGCAATTGGTTTAAACAAACCGTTCAAACATATAAGAAAAATGGGCGAATTTAAGTATAAAAATACTTTTCTTCTAATTGACCCTGACGTCACAGAGACCATAATGGTAGACAAAAATGTGCGTTGACATTTAAGCTGTCAATTAAATACGAATTATCAGGAAATTGGAGTCTTTTTACACGTTTGTTCCCAGATAAAGTTGGCGAAAATGATTATGTGTGCCACTGTAAACTACACAAAATAGTGGTCGACACAAAAGAGCTTCTATACGTTGCTTTTCAGCGCATTCTATGAAAACAATATATCTACATTAATAAAGAACTATTTTTGCGAAATTAACATTTTTAAATTATGCTCAGAAGTTTGAGAGATTTTCAAATTATATTTATATTAATGCTCATTCATCTTCCTGTTTTGATTTATAATGATTGTTCTCAAACTCTATTTCTATAATTTAATCCCCCATTCAAACGTTTTTAGTAGTTACAAGGGGACACAAGGGTATTGGTAAGCTTGCAAGAGGGGGGGGGGGGGGGTACAAGGGGATCAGTTTCCCGAAACCAACCGATGGGATAATAACCAGAAATATTGACTTCATGCAGATGAAAGTAAAAACGCGTAGACATCGTAAAACAAAGCGAGGGCAATGGCCTCGTACACAAATACTGTGGATTTGGGTGGGATACTTTTTGTTCCTTTTCTCTTTCTACTTTATTTTGGGCGGGATTAAGGCCAGTTAAGCCTTTTCTTCCATCCAACCGTTATGTAGATACATTGTGGTAAAATACATTTAAGACTTAAAACTAAAAAAAATACAAGAAAAATACAATTCAGTTAGAATTGAATTTAAATATCCATAACTAAGCTAAATCAAATTGATAATGCTAAGAAATAGCCATTCTTCCATCCCATTCATGCATACATTAATTCAAAGGTCTCCATTTATATGGCAATTCCTCACAAATACATATGCGTATACGTAGGAAAAAAAGAAAATGTAGAAATACCGGGAAAGAGAGAGAGAGAGAGAGAGAGAGAGAGAGAGAGAGAGAGAGAGAGAGAGAGAGAGAGAGAGAGAGAGAGAGAGAGAGAGAGAGAGAGAGAGAAGGGGGAGAGAGAGAGAGATCAAGGAGAACGGCGACAAATACCCAGCTCTAACCTCAACCACCGCGCCGAGTGGGGAAGACCGCCTCTAAAAACCGAGTGCAAGCAGCAAAACTGGGACGAGAGCCCAATCCGTGTGTTGTTTCCGGCTTCCGTTGCACAAAGACTTGCGGGGGGGAGAAGGCATTCCGCGCGCGCGTTTTGGTTTGGTCCCCGCCCCACTCCAACACACAGACGTGCAAAAACACGCAACACAATGCGTACACTCACATACAAAACACTCCGCACTCGAGTTGCCGAGGGCGAAACTCGCGTATCTACTTGCAAGAAGCTTTGAGTATGGAGTTACTTGCTTTTGGTAGGGCACCAAGGCATATGGTCCCTTAATTTTTTTCTGCCCGTCGTCCACGTCCCAAAAATATTACTAGATTTCGTGTGCAGAGGAGTGAGAAACTTGCGTGTCTTCTTGCAAGAAGCTTTGAGTATGGAGTCACTTTTGGTAGAGCCCAATGCATATGGTTCCTTAATGCTTGTCTGCCGCGTCGTCCACGACCTAAAATATTACTAGAGTTTGTGGGCAGACGAGTGAGAAACTTACGTGTCTTCTTGCAAGAAGCTTTGAGTATGGAGTCACTTACTTTTGGTAGGGCACCAAAGCAAATGGTTCCTTAATGTTTTTCTGCCGCGTCGTCCACGTCCCAAAGATATTACTAGATTTCGTGGGCAGATGAGTGAGAAACTTGCGTATCTACTTGCAATTCCTCCTAACCCCCCCTCTACCCAAACTTCCCCCAAATGATGTTAATTCCCATTTTTGAGTCATCTGTTGTTTATTAAAAGCGTTGAACACAAATAGCTCGAACAGGGTGAGAATATAAGGGTTTTGGATTGTATCCTGGAAAAGACATTTAATTTCAAAATTTTAGAAAAGCTGGCTAGATATTATTAAGATTTAAATCAAGATGTAAATTTTTAATTTAAATATTCAAATTGTATTGTGTTTAGATCAAATGAGATAATTCGAGGTTTTGAACTTGACTTATTTTATCGAAAGTCGAAACACAATCCATCCATCTTTTTTTTAAATATCTGAAGATCGTAGATAGTACCTGGCCCCGGAGCATTTCAAAATGTTTGTATTGATTGCAGTTTTAAAGATACAAATAAAAACAGTACATTCAGACGCTTTGAAAGATATCTGTTTTGAGCTTTCTTAAGGGTAACTTAAGTTTAACATCAATCTCAGTCTTGGATCTTTTTTATGTAGAACGAAATAAGTCCAATATGTCATCTCGTTATCACAATATTGATAACATCTGTCACCTTTGTTCTTTTCGTCATGCGAAGAGACTACGATCCCACTTTTCTTCTCAATTTCGTTTCATCTTGAAACGTACTACAAAGCTTAAATAATGTGACGATTAAAACACCACTCTAAAAGCAAAAAAAGCAATTTTTGATTGAATATCAAGAGACACCCTCGACGAAAAAAGAAACTCAAAGAGCTTATTTATTCTCTGAGTTGTTTGACATCTCTTTGTCTCCAAAGAACCTTCGTTTCTTTTGTAGAGCTTCGTACACATTAACCTTTCAGAAACTAAACTTGTTTTGCTAAAGTGATGAGAACACTTGATTGGAGTGGGGGTGGGGGGGGGGGGGGGGGGGGGTGCGTTTACTATAGTTCTTACTTTTGAGAGCGTTAAAGGCAACAAAGGGTATTCCATCTACACACCTCTTAAACCTTGTACATAATATCTTTAGAACGCAACACAATATTAAAAAGCTATAATGTAGTTTCGTAAAAAAAAATAAAGTCTGGATTCAAAAAGTTTACAATTTTTAATTTTTATGGTTGCTATTTTGGAAGCCGATTAAATAATTAATAATTTATTGATTGGTTCCTAAATAACAACGGTAATAATGATTCAATCAAAATATGCACGTTAGACACCTGTGATTATATTTCATTTACAATTATGCAAAATTTCGGGCATGTCAAATTCTTCGCGTGAGACCAGACAATTTCTCTCTCTAAGCAAATCGATAATATATAAAATAAATAAATAAATTCACATTTAGAGTCTACCCACTCAGTAACTAAACTGATTTGCAGTAGGGGACTTTAATTTAAAATGACTAAACCAACCCTGTAGGCTTCGAACACCATCGACGAGTGAGCGATAATCAATCAAAAGATCGATATTTCAAATACGAAACATATGAATCAGTGATTGGGCAGTGCGAACACCTGCGGGCAAATGCCAGAATCAACAAGGCCGATTTAGAACAACTTTGAATTTAATTCATTTATGGTTTAGGGTTTTTAAGGTAACCATCTTACAATAAATTTGTAAAAGTATGTTTCAGCATTCAGGTTGAGCTTTGCCTTCATTTTGCATAGCTCATGGTTGTCTCTGTCATCTCGACATTGATCCTATGTTGAAAGTGACTCCTGGCTGGCCCAGGTTATAAACAAGCCCATCTGAACTTTAAAATTAATAACGTCAAGTGGTGCCAAGTACAGACAAGTTAAAAATTTAATCAGCTCTTGTATAAAAACTAGAACGTTTTCATGCACACTGGTGCCAGTGGCGTGCGGTGATGTTTTTATTGTTTGAAATCTGGTTTACTCAAAAATCGTTTTACTCCTTATTTTCCTACGATAAAGCAGTTGTAGAAGACTAGGGCCGTATGCAGAGTCAAATGTCAAGTTAATTACAGGATTTGTTGCTATGGGGTTGTTTTATTACATCTTATTTTCCATAAGAAGAACAAACTCCATAGCAACTATAAACAAATTACATACTTAACTCGACTCTGCAGATGTGAACTCAATTTATTCGTGTGAATTATTACTGAAGTTATGAAGTTAGATACCGCTTAGGATTCGAACCTCTAGCTCAGTAGGTGCCTTAACGTGTGTGTCCTTCTGAGTTGGAGAGATTATTTCTAGTGTAAGTGTATATAATGTATCTCCATTTATATGTTTTTTATTTATATGTATTTAATGGAGATTTTAAAATGCCAGTAACGCCCGCTAGGCAACTGGAAGACTTAGGTACGATTCTTATTAGGTGCATACTTAGTTGTAAATGCCTAAGTGAACTTATCAGAGACAGTATCTCCAATAATCACTTGTTTTGTTAATACCACTGTAAAGCCCGATCACACGCCACTGTAAAGCCTGATCACACGCCACTGTATAGCCTTACGGCACGCCACTGCACGCATTCATCCACTCTCTGTGCCGGATCGCGTGTCAGACTGATTAAAGGCGGGAAAACGCGGGAAATTATCTTGTTCGAAATTATCTTGCTCCCCGTAGCACCGCCATGTCAACATTTGCATATTTTTACACTTTCACTGTAATTAGTTGCAATCCAAGATGTGGAGCCATTATCTGTCATGTGAACAGAACACATATTATTGTAAAGATTTCCTAGTGAGATTTAAACCCTTCCTCAACCAATACCGAAACGCTTGTGGTGAATCTATTTTTTTAGATCAATCAATATCCAACCCTGTACCGTTGAGCGAGTAATATAGGGTAAAGTCGCAACGCAATCGGCAGGTTGTCTACCACCTTTTACTGCCCAAAATACTTTTGTCGGGTAGTAGAAGTTCGCCAAGCGATGCGATGACGGAGTTTTCGGCTGTTTTCGTATATCTTCGGTGAAATAGCCGACCAATCAGGCTCCATCATCGCGTCGCTTGGCGAACTTCTACTACCCGACTAAAGTATTTTGGGCAGTAAAAGGCGATAGACAAAATGCCAATGGCGTGGGGATTCTACTCTATATTACTCACTCAACGCCTGTACCAACTATAAAGTCGGGTAGGGGGTGGGAGGTACCCAATATCACTTTGGCATTGGGTCTACTTTAGCCGGCTAGCCATGGCTGATAAATTTGAGAATTTTTACCACTTGTCACGTACTTGAATTGCATGTGTCTACATGAATGATATCTTGTTCTATATGTATTGCTTACGGCAACATATCGGTACCCATACTTTGAAACTTTAAAATAAATATGTTTCTTTCAGACACTTTCGGTTTTATTCTTTTTTTTTATAAAATCTTTTTTTAACATTAATATTTTTCGATTTCACTCCACATGATTGATTTATGTTTACAGAAATGTAAACTTTATTCTACGTATAAATTTTTTCATACCGCATGTTTAAAATATTTTGTATCACGTACGTATGTACGCCCCCCTCCCCCCCCCCCCCGATCTGATTCGCCTGACAGCGACGGCCATATATGATCGAGTTGTTAGAACGTGCGTCATTCAATAATTCAATACTCACATACACATTATAAACATATGTATGTATGTTGATCCACGTAGTCCGCTCTCAATCACGTCAGTCAAATCAAATCAATTCAGTCAAATGATTTTTGATGTAATATTTGAGTTGCGTTGCTATGGAGAAACAGTTGAAACCAATGTAGTGGAAATAAAATTGCTCAAACGCGTTTTTTTTGTAATTTGTGTGTTTTTTATGTTATTCATAAATTCATCTTTCTTTTTAATTCTAAACGCTGTTTTTATTGAATTTAAAAATCATACCCGCTGTTCTTCCTCTAGGTTCTACTCGTATTATATTAGATTGTAAGGGGACAATGTGACGTCACTTGAAAATAGTGAAAGCACTATCACAATATTCTTTCTCAAAGCCATTGTATCTTCCCAGCCCTCGCTTTTCTTTCGCGTCATACTCCAACATAATATTACAATACCAAGAATTGCTCAATGCCCGTAATGCTAACATTACATCCGCAACCCGTTCTATAGTTTATACGACATAATTTCTTTTCTCCATCTTCAAAACTACATTTCTTTTCAATTTAAACTAGAAAGATCGTACACTGTGAAAAATATTCGTATAAAACCTGATGTGTTGTAGTAGAAATAAAATAAGGTTATTCACATTTAGAGTAACAGGACTGATTTTCAGTGGGGGACTTTAATTTGAAGCGACTGAACCAACCCTGTAGGCTCCGAACACCATCGACGAGTAAATCACTGGTTATGTTGCACTTTATTAGAGAAATTAATAGTGTTGTAGTTCATGAAAAACTGTTACAAAACCAGTATACTATTTTTACTACAAACTGGTAGTATAATAAAACTTGAATATGTGAAGGGTTTTCTAGTTTCTACGATTATTAGTACAAAAAAATGTATTTGTGACAGTAATATTATTCACCTAATGCATTTATAAAACAAAATTAAATTAAAATACCAGAACATACTTTGCCCATGGACTTATAATATAGGATGTTAATACATATATAATATAATGTAATATATAATCAAATATATAACATAATGTATAATAAAATATATAATATAATATATAATATATATAACATAATAATATAATAATATAGGACTTATAGTTAAAAGTGGAAATTCCATGCTTTGTTGGTGCTATGCTTACTACAACGAATGCAGTATCTACCAAAACATCATTTTAACAGTGTAGACTGGAGTCTCTCTCCATGAGTTATGCAAGTTAATATCTTTGTGGCTTCTTGATGCTATGCAAATCCACCGGACGTCTGAACGTTATGGGGATGGACATAATTCAGTGGCGAACTGACCACAGTTATGGCCAGTCTCGTCATTTCTATGTTAATCCCGGAGAAACTTGAGAGGACGCGCTGGAAATTGTGCACGATGCTTCGAGACCGCTAGATCAGTTTAGATATGGTTGTATGGAACGGGTCGTGGTCGATAATGATGCTTTGATGGAGGCAATTCTGTTAAAATGAAATCACAGTCATACTGATTATAATGTTAGATACATTTATCATTCAGTCTGTAAGGGCGTACCAAACCACAGCGCTATGATTACTCAGATTTTCGATTTTGCGTTTCAAACTTGAGATATAATTAAAAAATGAAACTTTTTTCCCTCCCGATCTCGGTCTGTTAAAATTGATTTAAGATGTGTTTAAATTATCCCAAATGTAAATAAAAATATGTCATCCTTTAGAGAATGTAGTGTTCTTTCTAATGAATGTATTTTTGTTCCAATCAATACTTTCGTCTATCAGGATGTCCTTAATTATCTTTTGTAATGTGATGTTGCTGGACACCTTTCTCACCTAATTAAGAACATCTTCAAAACGGAAATATTTATTGGAATAAAAAACCATGCACATATTTTGATTTTCTTTTTGGAAATTTATAACTATTTTAAAGTAATTTTGACTGTCCGAAATCTGGTATTCCGCAAGGTAAGTGAACGTACAGCTGTAGTAAGTAGCTAGTTTGTTATTTTGTGGTTTTATTTTTACTGATCTCCCGTACCAACACTGTATGGAAAACACTTTCCTTGCTGGGTATACTTTGCAGTCAAGGTACCTAAATCGCCGCTAGCAGCTCGTGAAGTAAGGGCGTTGAATAGGATTCAAATTCATCATTATGGATCTCACAACATTAGCGTATTATTATTTAAATGAAGCTTATCGATGGTGTGAAATTACTGTTAAAATATTTCCTATGAAATAATAAACGCTAGGCGAGACAGTTCTTATCCTGCTATGACTGTACTTGTAGCTTACATTGCTCGCGGTGTACCTACCCCAAGAACTCTAGTTTATTTGATTTATGACAGCAATAATACCTCCTTGTGCCTCAGAGAATGTGAGTCTGGAAACTTGAAAGTCGGGAACAAGAGGATTGGAAGTTGAAGTTTTCAAGGAGACAACATTCTACACAAATATCGGCTTATCTTAGTTACACACAAAGGGCATCAATCGGCGTTTGCTAAACGTAAATATTCAGTTTTTTAACAATTTGAAAACATTTCCTTAAACCTTTTGTAAGAAAGTTTACTGCTGGTTTTGAACTATCTGTTTATCTTACATACGACTTCACATAAAATAATCTTCCCCCTTTATTGGAACTATTTCAATAATAAAATAATATAGTATGTCATGTAATATAATAATAAAATAGTAAATAATAATAAATAATAAAATAATAATAATAATAATAATAATAATAATAATAATAATAATAATAATAATAATAATAATAATAATAATAATAATAATAATAATAATAATAATAATAATAATAATAATAATAATAATAATAATAATCCCATCCCGAGGGTGGTTTTCGTGGTTTCCAACGTACAAAGAGCGAATGCTGGGATGAGTACAAATCGGCCACGACCGTACATAGCATCCACAGTTCGGTTTGAAAGAAATAATGTGGACAATGATGTATTAAGTAGTTCTAAGTAGATTTTAATAAGGTAAACACATGGAAATACTTGACGTTTGTGTCCGTACAACATGTTTATGTCGGTTTTGACCGAGTTTGTACGTATTGCAACAATAAAATAATAATAATAAATATAAAATATAATAATAATAATAATTATTATTATTATTATTATTATATATTGCATACAATTTATGACTTAGTCTATATGTGCACCTACCCTGTAAAACTCCCGAGTTCCCTCGATTAAAATTGCTGTTAAATCCTTAAAAACTGTCAAACAGTAAACACATTACCAAATCATAATAAGAACATTTGAAAAACTATTATATTTATTACAACAATCAAAGATTCACAAGCAAAGTCACTAATTCTCTAGAAGGGATGGATGAGAGAGATCGGGGGTGTCGCATAGTGGGTAGATATTTAGATATAACGCCTTAATAAAATATGCTAACATGTGATTCTTTTTTTCCTTTATTAACAATAATAATGGTGTGATTTGAACATGTTGATGAAAATTATGTAAAGATTCAAGTTTTGTCGTGAAATGTGCATTCACATTGATTAGTTACAATTACCTCCGTGTTAGAATTTGTCACTGTGATTCGTCGGGTGGTCTTAAGTTAGAATTCCGAATCGCATTCCTGACTTCGGTTTATCTGCGGTTTCTGTCAATTGAAGGTGGTATTTAGTCCTGGAATCAACCATTACCCGCCTAACCCTTACCCTATCCACATTCCTCAATAACGTAGGTATCCTACACGACCGCACTAGACGCTATATAAAGGGCATCACACAATTATTCTAATTTAATGCTTACAAATAAAAGTGCTTGGAGTAAAATTAATCCTAGTTACATACAGCAATAGCACCTGAGGTCATAAACTACAAACACACAAACAACAGTATAGGGTATTTACACTTATGCCATATTTAATCAACTTAAGCCACACATATTAAATAATAAACAAAACTATCGAATAGAATTACAAAATATACGTATTCCTAATTATTTATTTGTTATTACATTTGTGTTAACGTGCAAAACGACAACCAGTCATCAACATGATAGAAGTACACATTATCATACATTTGTTAACTTTATTTCAATCGTTATAATAATTAATTAGATTTGTTACATACAAAATGATTGTCGTTGTTTGCTGAACACAATAGTAAAGAAAGAGTATGACGCAAAGTATCTGTGTCGAATCGTTCAATCAATAATCAATTTTTTGTATTATCAATTACTTATTTATATTTCGTTGTACAGCAATTCTATGTCACTGTAATATACACATTTTTATAGAATTTAATTAAATACATGTGCTAGCTTGTAAATCTCTGTATTCCCGCTAGTGTAGACAATAACGGAACCAACGTATGTTAAATTTATTGCACTGAACTCATTACAAAACGGGCGTCGCGAGAAATGATAAAAACGTCGGGATTTATTGTGTTCTATTGTGTTAAAGATCATGAGACATGTGGAGTATCTAGTTTTCTTTATTAACTGTGCATCGTTTGTACATATACACCAAGGGTAGTAAAGATATATCTTTATTAACACCCCTTCCAGCTAGTTGTTCGTGAGTTCCTATTGCTTTTGTACGTACCACGTGTTCTTGCGCAATTCCAATAGGGAGTATTCACGTGACGTCACATCGGCCATATTGGAGGCCACCTATAGTACTATTTCAAGTTTCATTTAGCTGTCAATAGAAAACGAATAATATTATTTACGGGGAAATATGAGAGTTTGAACACCTACATCCCCCGATAAAGTTTACGGAAATGATTACAACAAAAGTGGCTGAAATAACAGGGAAATTATTTTAATTGCTTTTCAGTAATAATAACAAACCGAAATTGGAGAACAGTTGAACTTTAACCTAACGCCAGCTGAAACATTGTAACAATGAGAACGAGCTACCGAAGCTATCGCAAGGGAAACATATTTTATAGCCTGACATTTAATATACTTGTAAGTAAAAACCATCCCCCCCTCTTTCCGGTCTGGGCCCGGCCTCATTGCGATGCCAGATCGAGTTTCAGATCAAATGTAAATTTTAACGGTGATTGATTTTGGGCAGGAATTCATAGTCGTCCCCTACCCGTATAGGCGCCTGGTGTTGCTAAGAATTTGTTTTCTTTAAGGGGAATAACATGTATGAAATTGTTATCTGGCAACAACGGGCGCCCCTAGGGGTAGAGGACAGATATGAATACGGATATGCCGTATTTTTACTTGACGCTTCCGCCAATATGACTGTAAATTCAATTTGATCGGAATTAATCTTCTACCCGGCACCTCCACCAATAGTATTATTAATTACTAGTAATTATTATTACTGATGTGAAAATTAATACCAAACCCGGAACCTCCACCAAGAGTTTTATTAATTATTAGTTATTATTATTATGAATGTGAAAATTAATACTTAACCCGGAACCTCCACCAATAGAATTAATTATTATTAGTTATTATTATTATTACCAAAAATAATGTTATTCTTAATAATGTGAAAATAAATACTAAACCTGGCACCAGGCACCCCCACCATTATTAATATTTATATTATTTTATCGAATGTATGATGTACAATCTCGTTCAGAGCTTTGCGATCACGTGTTATGCGAACGTAGTTCAAGTGTTTTCATGTGTGTCAATTATTTTACACATTTATAAAACTAAATTTAATGAATTTTATTGATTATTATTTTTGTTTTTGTTAGGTACTCATCCTAGTGCAAATCATCAGGATCTATGCACCAGTGCTCTTGTCACATAAGCAACTATTCCCACAGGCAAAACGCTTCAAAAAGTAGTGATTCACTATTTTATACATTTATGTATATATATATATATATATATCATAAAAATATATGACGCATTGTAATCTCGAAAATATTTCCTGACGAAATTCAACTAAAGTTTGCTCGTCACTGCAAGTTGTCTATCAACTACGGATGGGGTACACCCGAAAAGTAAGCTTCCACATCTCTCCTTTGCCACGATGATTGCATTTCAATAAAAGCTTAACCGCATAATAATCAAGTCGAACGCTCCAAAGCTGAAAATCTAGGGAGAAAAAAAACTTTAATGCATTCATAACAAAAATTCTCATTAAAATGTTCTAAATCGTTCGCTAACCCAGAAACCTTCGTACACAAACAAAGACGTGTTTTAATCGCTTTTAAGAGCTGAGAATGGTTTTCCTAAAGCGTTATTCATTGTCCGAGCCGAGCCTTACGTCTGGCAAAACCCCTTCTTACCCCCCTCCCCCCTCCGTACCCCCACCACCGCTCCCGGGCCCATTCAATGTAAATTTCTCCCGATACTCAAATTAAAATCGCGCTCACAGATTCTCCAGAAAGTTTTAAATATATTTCCCCTCCGAGCGTAAGTTATTTGTGAGAGCAGAGTTTCGACTTAAAATGGTAATACCCGATGAAATATGCAAAAAAAGAAGCTTAGAACGATAATGGTTGGGTTCCGTTTCAAAGTGAATTTTCTTTTTTTTTTGTAATGTCTACTAAGATGAATCGTTTAGAATCATCTCGAGATTTGATATTTCTTTGTACAGTTTGCGTTTCTCAAGGCAGAATATATCTTAAGGTTTAATCGAGTATGTTTAAGAAATGATATCGGAAAAATATATTTTCGGTTACTGTTATGTCTGACCCAACAAAGGTTTCCTTTATTTGGTTACTTTAGTTTCTTTTGCATTTGGATTGAAAGGACCGACATCAAAACCAACGTTATATTTGTCAAGTCTTATTTTGTAGTAAATATCAAAACATATCAAAACATCTTATCAGGTTTGTCTCGGTGGACCGGGATTGATAAAATTTTATGTTTAGGAGTTTCGGCGTCTAGGTGATGAAAAGGCATTTATAGCGTCTAGGTGATGACAAAGCATTGGGGCTCTGTTTTCAACGATGTTTCGTCTGAACTACGTCAGACATTTTCAAAGTGACTCAGTTCATGAGGGTTGAAGTCATAGTTACTGCGATATATGTTTAACTTTTCAATTTATTAATTTAGTTGTCTATTAGTAAATTAATTGTATTTATTTATTTTAGCACTTGTGTTATTACTTATCTGCAATAAATATTTTTGAAAATGTATATATCAACTTAAATTTTGTTTTTGTTGTTAATTATATATTTATGTATTAATTAATAATAGTAATATGAATTTGATTTAATATTTTTGATTTGATATTTATTTGTTTGATTTATTATTAATAGTGATATATTTATTGATATATTAATTAAGTTATTACCATATTTATTAATATATTATATAATTTATTTAGAATTAGTTTTAATTATCTTTACTTCTATCTAACCTTAATCTCGATTCCCCTCATTGCAAGTATAGACATTTAACCCGTGTGAAGTAGGATAGCACGACACGAAAAGACGAAGTGTGCTAAGTGAAGTGACACACTGAGTCTCGTGTATACCCCATGGAATACACCGCTGTCTTGATGTGAACGAGCGACGAGGGCGATGTAAATGTAGGTGGCGGTGAGTCAAGGGGTGGGGGGAGGTGATTCAATTGGCCGGTCACGTCGGGAGTACGGTAAAGTAAAGAGTTGACCCAGAAAGCACTTCGTGGAGAAGAAGAGGGGTGTCAGAAGTGGAGGGTAGTGAAAGATGTGTTCCGCGGAGTGACTGTGAATAATAAGGCTGGGTTTGTGTGGTTGAAGGGATAAATGGACCTTGGGGTATACGTGCTTGAAAATGTGGCCAACTACAGAAGGAAATATTTTAGTATTTTATGTGATTCTTTCTAAGACCGTTTTCAATTCTATATATACACAAGACAACGGATTGTACAAAGCTATATGGTCGTTGTACGACCACAAATTAATTCTATGTTGTTTCAGTAACACCTTGTTTTATTTGTCTACTATTTTTCTGTCATATATTATTTTCAACTTACAAAATTATGATTTTATTAGTGTATTATATCATTTTGTTTGTTATATTTGCCGTTTTATTAATATCTACAGTTTTGTATTCATTATTTTTGCCTTTGTAGTAATATTAGCTAGAAAATTAAATTGCAAAATGGAATCAAATATTAAGAGAATCGTAAATAAAATAATGTTTGTTTCATTATTAAGTTTGAAAGTAGTAACATAATGACGAACCTTAAAATATTAAATGTTTTTTAAAAATAATAAATGTGGATGTAAATTAATTAAATAAAGCAAGTTTTTTCGTAAAACTTAGAGAAGTTATATTAATTGGCATGAAATTAGTCAATATTAAGTTATAAGAATAGTAAACACCTCCACTAGTTCCATGAAATGTTGCCATTCTTTACACAACCAGTTGCACTAGTCTCCACTATGCCAGGGTAGTGCTACTGCATTTAACTATTGTCTTCTTCTAACCAATTTCAAGCTACAACGCAGGAGCTAGCTCATAAAGTAGCGTCTTGTCAACCCTATCTCGAATGTTTAATGATAAGTTTAAGATTATGGGGCAATAACTTTGCAATTCCAATAATTGCATTTACCACACAATGCTTTGTCTTTTCCAAGCACGATGTTCAACATTTCGAAAAACCATCACACTTTTAAATCTAACGTATTCATAGCTTTGAATGTGTTATTTGAGATTATTCTTCTGAGAGAGAGAGGTTATTCTTTGAAGAGCATAAACCTTTTCGTCCGTGCTAGGAATTCTATTGCGCTTAACAAGGAAGGATAACTCTACGTCAAAAACCACGCAAAATTTTAATTTATAAATTATGTCACAAGAATGGGCTTCGAAATCGAAAATCAGAATCAACAGTGCACTGTGGTAAAGTAAGCCCTACATACTGAATGCTCGAAGTTGTGTCTTACATTGTAATGTTTTTTATATATAATTAATTTTATTACTAATTATCGAATTAATAATAAAAATAACTACGCTAATGGTTATATTTCATTCAGTCTGTAGGGCTTACCAAAACACAGTGCGCTGTTGATTTTGATTTTCGATTTCTTGTTGCAATTTTGAGATATAATTAAATAATGAAAATTGTCTGCGGTTTTTCAAACCGCGCAAAATTTAAGTTCTTAGAGAACGCTAGAAAATATTGGAACAGTTATTAAAAACCTTGGTATGGATTCGTAGGAACTAATCACTAAATTACCAAAGTGTACAGTATATAATGGCTTGATTCGTATTGTTATTTTAGGAATTAGTTAAAGATTTTGTAAATGAAGTTACATCGGCAATGATTACAATATTTGAAACTTTTTATAATCTAGGTTTTAGATTACGAAAAAACTACATGTGGTGTATTAATCACTTTTTAAATAATGCAACAGTGAATTTTTCATGGTTTTTATGTTGAGACTACCCTTTCACATCATTCCTTGTATTCTGATAGGAAATTCCATTTATAATTACATATCACAATTAATTAAACATCACATCCTACAAATTAAATTTCCCATTATCCTATTATACCCACAGTACAGTTAACATTTTAGTGTTGGAATTCGGAACTTGTACTGTAAATAACGACTCTTCAGTCTATTGTTGCAAAATACCGCGATTAGATTTGTTTCGTTGGCAATATACACACAGTGATGTATTTATAAAGTTCATTTAGTGTGGCTCATTTATTATGACTGTCACATGAATTACTTTCGACATTAGATGGTAGCTTGATAATGGTTGGTCTGTAGCCTTTAACAGAAACTATACATACATCAACATGACAAAATATCAAATTTAGATCAACAAACTGCATAATTTAATGTAGGCACTGTACTAAATGCACAAGAACCAAATTTCATTAACAAGACTGTAGAGAAACGTTACATAATTCAAGGCCCCTAGAGGTAAAGAATTATATCTAACAAATCGTATTTGGTATTAGAACTTAACTATACCAAGAATAATTTATTTTTTCTACTCGTTTGGGAAATTGAAAGGTTTGCCAGAAAAAAAACATAGTTCAGAGCACAATAACATTTTAAAAAATAAGCAAAAGTTATTATTCATAAAATTACATAAATTTAAAACAAATTACTAAATTGTAGGGAAAAGATTCTTATAATAGCTCAAAAAACGATTCAAGAACTGTTTTACTGAAAATATTTTTGATTGTCTTTATTTATTTGTATTAGTTATGAATTATTATTAATATTAATCATAATAAATATTAAGTTCAACTATTATTTATTATTAGTACTGAAATTATTATTATTTTTGCTATGTGTGTTATTGTTTATGTATATCCTGTTACTTACAAAACTGATTTGCAAAGGAGTAGAATACATCTTGTTACACGTTATTACAACAATGCATTTACGATGTTCAGTTCGATATGTGAATGAAAGATGAGGGATTCGAACCCAGGCTCTACACGGTTAGGGTGACCTCTTCTCGTGAACAGGGTATATCTGTTCGGTCTCAGCTCCAGCATGTTTGATAGACGGTGGCAATAAGGCGCAACTCTAGAAGGGATGATGGAAAAATAGAATTAAAGGCAACAAACGCCGCACGGAATATTTGATTTAGCGAACACAACAGGACTCGATGTGTAATTTGGTTCTGCTGCCGACTCAGCTTCCGCCCCTTGTTTGTCTAAGTAGACAGGGTATAGTCTGTGCAAGGTAAGAGTAGACAGGGTATAGTCTGTTCAGGGTAAGAGTAGATAGTCCGTACAAGGTAAGAGTGGATGGTATATTTTGAGCAGGGAAAATAAATAAAAATGAAATATAAAATATCGTACAGGGCATTAAAATTGTGGTACAGTAATGTATTTCTTTTAGTAACTAGATGATGGTTTATTTGACATGTAACCACTAAGGGTGGTCAGCTCACAACAAATACATAAATTTGCTATTTTATTTTATGCTGGAACCATATTTATGAGCTGGAATATTCCGCCGTGAATTCTAGCACCCAAAGAAGCCCGGAGTTCAAACGAAGGAACATTATCGACTCTAACTTCGTTAAAAGAACAGAATCTAGAATATGTTTCTTTGATCTTCTATTAGCCAGGCGACTCTAAGAGATCGATAATACCTTGATTGTAAGTGCGTGCGCTATTACCCGCCCCCCCCCCCCCTCCCCCCCCCCGGACATTATGCCCTATCGGAGGTCAACCGTCAACCGACGAATTCTGTGATGTATTCATTTTGATTCGGCCTTGACCCTTCAGCGTGGAGATATCACCCACCCACCGCCTTTGTGTTGGACTTATATTGTGCTTTCATGCACAGGCGGTGTGTTATCGTTTTTTATTCATTTTTAAGCGAGCAAAGCGAACGTTTCCATTTTACTTTTATAACTGACGATAGTGGTCCAACGGAAAGTCTGAACAATTTGAAATTTGGAACAACAACAACAATTATTTATAATAACATAATTATTTATAATAATTGAGTAAATAAAAATAAAATAAATAAATTCACATTTAGAGTCTACCCACTCAGTAACTAAACTGATTTTCAGTAGGGGACTTTAATTTAAAGTGACTAAACCATTCCTGTAAGCTCCGAACACCATCGACAAGTGAGCAATAACCAATCACAAATCGATATTTCAAATACGAAACATATGAATTAGTGATTGGACAGTGCGAACACCTGCGGACAAGGAGTAGGTTTGTTCCGTGTGTGTACTCTTCTAGAATATTTTATCTTCTGAAGATGGACCGTGTAATCGGCTCGAAACGTCAAGACTTTTTTTTAACAGTGGACGCGGCGAAACCCGACAGCCAAGTTTTAATGATGACTCCGGCCGCGAAAGTCTACGACAAGTTTTAACAACAACAAGTTTCGATGTGGCTTGAACGATGTTAGATTTGTGGCAACATCGTCCAAGAATTTAATTAGTTACAATACCGTTACTCGGAATTTTGTTTCCAAGAGAATCGTAGTGGTAAAATATGAGATAGACATATTACAGCCAATTTCCGTCCCCGCCACGAGTATGTTCATTCTAACGTGATCCAGAACACTAGCAACACCAAAAGACAACAATGAAACAAATGAATTGAATCGATGGACAAACAACAAGCTGTCAAAAAATAATTTCTTCTGATTTTGAAAACAAAACAACAAACAAACAAATACACATAAAACTTTCACTTAGTCGTTGTCTATCATTTAAAGGTTTAAATGGCGAGCAGTTACTTTTGCTACACTTGTTTTTATTTCAGGTTGCAACTTCATTATTTTGACAGCTGATTGTTTGTCCATCAGTTCAATTCATTTGTTCCATTGTTGTATTTTGGTGTTGCTAGTGCCCTTCTATTGCTGTCTATGAGTGATTGATTTTAATTTATTCTCCATGACGTAATTGGTTATATTAAAAAAGTTAGACATGCAACAAAATGATAGGTATTAAAAACAAAATTGCCAAATATATAAAATCAAAGGCTGTTTTCACGCATCACTATTCATAATGTATATTTTCTAATATTTTTCTAAAACATTTATGGTCGCCTTTAAAAACAATAATCACTTAAAATATAAACACGATAAAAAGTTAAAACAATCTTCTTCTTCCCTTCATAAACACCAATACAATATATAAAATCAAATGCCGTTTCCATGCATCTATATTCATAATGTATATTTTCAATTATTTTTATAAACCATTTATTTTCGTCTTTAAAAACAATAATCGCTTAAAATATAAACACGATAAAAAGTTAAAACAATCTTCTTCTTTCCTTTATAAACACCAGAACATTATATAAAATCAAATGCTGTTTTCACGCATCTCTATTTTCATAATGTATTTTTTGTAATATTTTTCTAAAACATTTATGGTCGCCTTTAAAAACAATAATCACTTAAAATATAAACACGATAAAAAGTTAAAACAATCTTCTTCTTCTTCCCTATATAAACACCAGAACATTACGACTTCAGCATGCAATAACCATCTTACATTATGTCTTTTTACGGTTTTATTGCTCAGTATATGAATAAATATAATATCATACCATGTTCTTCTACCTGGGGTAGGTAGTAAATTCTTGTGTATTCTTATTAGATACTGAAACACTGAGTACAAAGTAATAACTCTGATATTCTCATAATGGTTGCTCCTACACGAGGTATTAAAACTTAATGCATACACGGATATTACACAGTCTTCGTTTTTCACGTTTCTCGTCTTTGAGGTTGGTAATTCTGCGTTTACCTGAAAATAATATTTGAAGAATCAAAACACAAACTATATTTAATTTAAAAATAATATTATGTTATCTTTATGTAATTATCGGTTATACACATAAGATATATACGTTTTTATTATCTACCGACTCGAAATTACAAAACTGATTTTCTGTGTTGGACATTAAACAATGCATTGTGTGCTTCGTTGTTATGACGGCTCTAAAATTACTAATTACATGTGTGCCAGTATATATGTATTTAATTAAGTATATTTCATAATTAATGGTGACATTACCGAATTAGTTACCTAATTAATAGGGTAACAGTCTCAGTGTTGTTACTTTCCCGTGCGTATTAATACATGCTTAATATGCGCCTACATGTGTACGATAGGTCAAAAAAGAAATCGAATTAAAAATTAATTTATGACAATTATTCCAAATTATAATTTCAATATTATCACAAAGTGTATATTATAACTACAATTTTGATGTATTACACGCCTGCACGTCACCAATATTAATGTATTGGCGTGATATTGAAAATTCAACGCAACTTGGCACCTCCACCAATTCAATAGTTAGCACATTAATAAAAGCACATTAATGTATTAATACTTCAAAATATTAATTATTATTATTGTATTAATAATTACTTACATGTCTTGCATATGAATGATGAATTTTATAACTATTGTTGCTATCATCGTCATCGTCTGTTTGATATTATAAGCTCTGGTTAGTGATTAACCGAATGGGACTATAATCCAACACAATGATTTTTTATTGCATGTGTAATTATTTTAATATTTAAGTAAACATTGTTTTTAAATTCAGAACCATCCAGAGCCAGTGGTCGTTTTTATTATTACAACATTTTGAATAGTTTCAATTTATATAAGATACATTTTCATGTGTTTATTACAACGTTTTCAGTGTACAAGGAAGTCCAACTAATGTATTCGAATGTAATGCAGATCCTTTCTCGTATAAAATAATATAATAATGGATATTCCGTTTAATAATCCTTTTATAATAAGAAATCATTTTAAAAGTTTATTCCCATGAGCTTCGTTTAATTTCAATTTATTTCAAAACCTACATATCTGTACTTATTGTGCCATCTCGGTTAGTTAAATATAATCTTTTTCATATTCATGAATAGTTTAATCATGAAATGATGAAATGTTGAACAAATAATTAAACCATTCTAGCGATTCTAATATAACTTCGAGTAGACGTCTTTGCCAACTCAAAGTCTCCTTTTTGTTCTTTTTTAATTAAATCCAACTGGAGAGGGAAGGATTATAAGAAAACTCGATTGGATCTGCGTTCGTAGAAGACTCGGAGTGTTTATCTTTCATTATATTAAAAACGAATGGAAATTTAAAAAGCACGATCAGACGAAACGATGGACTAGTTTGTGTGTTCTCTTACTTTATTCGGAACTAAATTTGTACCGATATTAAAATAATGGGAATGAATATAGACTATTAAAATAATTATTCATATAAATTCATATCACAGTTACCCTTTTTTTGCATCTACAACCACGGGCGCCCGCAGTATTTTTGCCAGGTGAAGTCATTGAACATTTCAATAACCTCAATGTAATTAATAATCATGATAGTAAAATTCTCATTATTAAACAAACAAAAATGTATATTTGCATTTATTGTTCAACTCGATTTAGTTACAAGAACTGATTTTCATTGGGGAACATTTTACTATTTAACTTGTGCTTCTTGTGTCCACTAAATATATTATAAGGCTGGTCCACACAGATTTTTAAGACATACGATTTAAGGTTTAACGCGTAGTCGTAAAATTGGATCATAGGAAACACGTACTGGCGTTCACACAAAGTTTTAGTTTTGAGACGTTGTTTTCATTGTTGTTTTTAAAACGTCTTAAAACCTTATGCATCATGTATTAAAAATCTGTGTGGACCAGCCTTTAGTAGTACGCGAAGTGCGACGAGTCTCCGCCAGGGGATATAGAAGGCCTTGGGATCTGGGAGAGACAGGCGCTTGGAGAGAAAGAAAGAGATAGATAGATAGATAGATAGATAGATAGATAGATTTGATTTGATTTATTCGAACTGTCAAAATATATTACATCAGTGTTACAAACTTAAACAGAGAAATTTACATCAGGTATAGATAAAAGTACAAAATGATGATAATCACATTTGCAAGACAATATTTTACAAAATACCTCCGAACCTCCAAGTGCGGTTATAAATGTGTACAGTGTCTGTTCGTACGGCCTTTAAATATTCCAGATTTAATCTGTAGGAAAGTCGATTTTTAATAATACACAACGGATCACCGCCTGGTTCTTCAAAGTTCTTCTGCATGAACCGAAATGCAGTAGATTTTCCGAGGTTCAATAGGAAGTTTGCCAACTGCCACTGCACGACGGCGGCAGGCTCAAAATCCAGTCCTCGCAGAAGGTCGAGCGTCGAAAGATGTCTTGAGCCAATAAGGCGTGTAATTATGTCTCGAACAAAGGTCCATAAAGGAGTTACTTTAGAACATTCAAACAGAACGTGGAGAGTGGTGCCGGGAGAAGTGCACCACAAGCACTGTGGAGAGTCACGGATCCCCCATCGGTGTAGTCGGGCAGGCGATGCCACTGCGTCATGCAGCAGTCGCCAGCAGAGGTCGGCGTCGAAGCTGGTCGTCGGGAAAAGGTAGACATGGTTCCAATGCACGTCCTCTTGTGCCAGTTCAGATCGTCCAGATAGAGTCGAAAGAGGTAGTTCACGTTGTCTGCACGTTTGGTAGAGTCTGCGTCTATTGTCTACGTCCAACACACGTAGAGCGGCGTTTAATGTGGTCGTTGTGGCAGGGCAGACCGTATCCCATGCTTCCAGTACTGACCTGTAGAATGGTTGTAACCTGTGTAACCAGTCACTCCGAATTGGCTCGAGTACAAGTGAGTGGAAATCGTCAGCGTACCTATGGAGATTCAGTTCGTGAAGCACATATGGATGAGTTCTTTCGGCGTCGGGTGAAAGAATACTGGCTAGAAAACGTAGTCGGAAAGTCATGACTTTGCACTGGATGTTCGTCAGCCCGATACCTCCTACGCCAGGCTCGGCAAAGACGTGAGCGCGGTTGAGCCAGTGTCTGCCCCCCCACACGAACTTGATTAATTTAGTATGAATTGTATCAATAAACGCTTTTGGGGGTTGGAGAACAGATAGCGCGTGAACAAGTTTGGATCCTAATAGTTGGTTGGCGATAATTCTCCTTCCTCTTATTGTCGTGTGATTCCATTTAGAGTATCGGTCTATTCCGCGATGTATTGTTTCTGTCAGCGTCGTCCAGTTTTTGGTTTCCCATTGTGTAGAATTTCCAAGGTAAACACCGAGAACTTTGAGCCCATCACTATTCCACTGGAAACCTAGAGGGTTGTCAGTTCGTCCCTGCCAGGACCCAGAAAAGAGACCGTTAGATTTAGCCGAGTTGAGCTTTGCGCCAGAAGCGCACGCGTACGTTACGAACGCCGTGTGAAGTTCAGCGAAACCGCCATTATCAGTTAGAAAAATATATGCATCGTCGGCATAAGCTGAGGTGACAATGGGTATCCTCGACCCAGGTATTTTAAGCCCGTACGGTGCAAGAGTTTTACGGCAAAGAACTAGGAATGGCTCAATAGATAAGGAGTACAAACATCCGGATATAGGATCTCCTTGTCGTATTCCACGACGAAGAGGGATAGGTGAAGTAAGAGAAGAGTTCACTCGTATAGAGCATCTTGCGTTCGCGTACAGCATTCGTATGTAGGACATAAACCGACAACCGAAGCCAAACGATGTCATAATTTTGAATAGGTAATCATGTTCGACTCTATCGAACGCACTCGTTTGATCAAGTGATAGTATAGCTAGTGGCAGATTGTTTCTGTTGCAGTGGTCCAGTGTATCACGAGTAAGGTGGAGGTTGGAAAACAGTGACCTGCCTTGCACGCAGAACGTCTGGTCAGAGTGAACAACGTCACCCATTACTAAGTTGAGTTTGTTAGTTAAAGCTTTAGAAATTATTTTATAGTCGGTGTTTAAAAGTGAGATGGGTCTCCAATTTTGTATCTGTACACGATCACCTTTCTTGGGAATAAGCACAAGCACTGACATTTGCATGGATCGTGGTAGAGTCGAACGTTCGACTGCAGTTTCGAACACCTTGTAATACAGTTTGCGAATAACGTTCCAGAAATGTCAGTAAAATTCTACGGTCAAACCGTCTAACCCACACGATTTTCCTTTTGTTAATTGTTCGAGGGCCACCCGCAACTCTGCAACTGTAGGCATGGCGTCAAGCTTGTTCCTAGCAGCGTCGGAGATTTTCGGGAGGTCGGCAAAAAGATGAGGGACGTTCAAATTGTTGTTTCCAGGGTTAGAATATAGCTGCTGGAAATGATTTCGCACATGTGTACGAATAGCAGCAGCGTCTTTCGAGACGGTACCCCCAATTTCAAGACAAGAAAGTTGAGTTGGTGAGTGGTGCACCATTCCGTACTGATAGAAAAAGGGTGTAGCAGTATTACCGTATTGGAGCATGTTGGCAGACTCAACAGCGGCAGTGGCGTGGGCTTCCGAGTAGTGGATTCTTCGTACTTGAGCGGCACAAGCATTGAGCTCAATACATTCTTGCTCGGACAAGTTTGATTTAGATTTAAGATTGTAAAGATTACGCTCAAGATCTTTGAGCGTGCTTGTTTTCTCGTGAAAACGGTGGGCTGTGTATCGTTGGGTGGCTAATCTTATTTCGTTTTTTAGCCCTTCCCAACACACGAAGAGATCGGTTTCATTACACTTGTCAGAGAAGGTTGTAATCAGCGCGCATACTACTGAGGTGTAGTAGGTGTCCTGTAAGAGCATATTGTTGAACTTCCAATAGGGAGATTTATGAGAGACGGTGAGAGGGAGTTCAAGAGAAAATACTACACAACAGTGGTCCGAAAATGACGGTATTATTTTAGGCAGCACCGCGAATCCAATGTTGGAAGCCTGGATGTAAAACCTGTCCAGACGAGCTCTTGGGCGTCGGACGTGAGTGCCTACATACGTGTATGCAAGCTCTCGAGGGTTCGAAGTCCGCCACACGTCTTGTAAATTCTCTTTGGACAGGATGGTAGCCAGGCGCTGCGCTAGACTTCGACGATTTTCCACACAGCCGGAACGATCAAGTGGGTCAATGGTAAGGTTCCAATCTCCCCCCAATATAACCACATGGCTATGATGAACACTGGAGAGATACCTGTCGAGTGAAAGCAGCACCGGTACAGCGATGTTGTTGTCATGGGGTAGATAAATATTAACCAGGTGGCATTGTCGTCCGTCCAATTGAACCTGAGCACATTGCGCATAGCCGGGAACAAGAATGTTTGTAGAGTCGAACGGCGTTTTTGACGCTATCAAAGTGCCACTGCTGTTCTGGACATCCGAGTTTATTGCAAAGTTGTAGGTTTTGTTTAAAAATTCGTAAGTAGGTGAAGAAGAAAGGTTTGTTTCTTGAATAAAAAATACGTCAGATCGTAGTCTACGGAGGAAATTTGTAAGAGCGATTTGTTTCATGTCACTTTTCATACCACGTATGTTTAAGGACATAAAATTGACCATTGTGAAAGGAGATTAAGAATTTGTTTGGGGTATAAACCCTGATTCAGCGGCCATGGATTTCAATATCCGCGCAATCCGTTTTTTTAAATTTAAGTCATGTGTGTTTTGAGCAGTCTTTTCCAGTTCCACGTAGAACGATTCTACATTGTCAGAGTAGGATTTAACAATTGGTAAAATTTTCTTAAAATGCCTCGCATTTTTAAGAAAAGCCTTTATGTTCTCCGATGTTATAGAACCTTCTTTGGTTCTCGAATCAGTTGATTGCATAAACTCTTCCGATAGAAAAGAGTCGTTTGATGCTAACGACTCGCAGTCGGACTGAGCGTCATCGTCAAGTCGCGATCGTTTGTTTGAAGGTTGATGTAGAACAATAGGCGAGGAGAAAGACGGTTGATGAGCGACAGTAGGAGAAGACAGAGACAGTTCCTTAACCTCCGGTATGGGAGGAGGTGAACGTTTGTTTAAAGGTTGGTTCACAAAAACAGGCGAAGAGATAGTGGGTTCCTGTTCTTCAACCTCCGGGAGGGGAAGAGGCGTACATTTATTCAATGGTTTGTTTACGATAATAGGAGAGGAGATAGACGGTTCTTCTACCTCCTTAACGGAATTAGGAGGAGGCGGTGGAAGGGTTGTTGTGTGGTATTGAGCTAGTCGTTGCAGTGACGATTTGGCCTTGACCTCTAGAATTGAAGAAGAGGTATTCAGTTGGTCCGTCTTACCACCGTCACTACCGGCCGGCGCGGCAGGAAGAATAGGGACGCAGGGTCGGAGAGATAGTGATTCACGCGGTGTGCCACTCACAGTTTGAGCGAAGGTGGGCTTTCCAGGTGGCAAGGGGGGATAGTTTAAAGTAGACGGTAAGTTGGATGTCGACGGAACGACACGAGGGTTCTGCATTTGAAGGTTGGGTTGTTTAGGAGTCGATTGCTTGCAGTTCCTGGAGACGTGTCCCTTCTCGTTACACGTAAGACACGTCACGTCCTCCATAGTAATGAAAACAATTACCTTGACGTTGTCCTTCTCGAAGTGTAGAGCATCGGGCACTTTGGATATATCTCTAAAGACAACATACGCCAGTTTTCGGAACGATTTGATATGAGAACAACCAGTGAGCTTTGATCCTGTTGACAGGTCGCGTATTTGGCCGGTAATATTACCGTACTGTGAAAGTTTTTCAGTCAGCATATCATTGGTTATGAAGGGGAAAACATTAGAAAGGACGATTTTGGTTGCAGACGAAAAATATTTTCGAATAGGAACGTAGTTGCCCTTGACAGTAATGAAATTGTCCTGAATAAGCGTGTCAATAGCTGCTTCAGTTTTCAGAAATATACAAACACGTCCGCCAGACACACGTGACGCGTGCGTGATTTGGTCACCGGAAACAAGTTCGAGAGCGCCTTGTAGGTAGTCATCGATGGAAGTATCGGGAAGATTATCAATAATAACTGCCAATTTCGGTGAAACTGACATGATTCAATTCTTAGTTGGTCACCGCTTACTGGATCATTAAAAGAATCCCTGAAGTGCTTTGGAAACAAAGAACTTATAGGAATGGTTGTGAGAGAATGGTTGCTCTTTGAAAGCAAAGAACTTAGATCGATTGTTGTAGGACCCGTCGAGAAGGCTGTGGTTGTAGGTTTTTGTTTTCAATAGCATCAGAACTGAGGACGTGTCCGAATTCCTCTTTATCATTGCTAACTCTAGGTCTAAGTCTAAATTTGACGTCATCAATCATCGGTGACGTATGAAGTACTGTCCGAAATCGTTAAGTCTAGGTCTAAATCGAAGTTTAGACCTAGCAATCGAAAGTGCACGCTCGTTATAAGTCTTAAAATGGCGGACGAAAAAAACAGCTGCGAGAAGAAAGACGGAAAAGTGAAATGTTACTAAGGTGTATTATATACATACCTCTAGTATTATTTTATAATGTAAACAGTGATAAGCCTACTCTAAAGCCTAAAACCTGCATCAATACTGGAAAATGAATACTTTTACATGTCCTAACCTCCAAAGGCGTCGGTACAATTCGCGGATTGACCCGTCGAGAAGGCTGTGAACCAATGCTTCAACTCTAGGTCAAATTTCTCGCAATAGGTGGCTCTGCAATAGGTTTAGTACTGTCCAAAATCTACTAAGAATTAGAATTAGAACATGCTAAATAATTTAAACCTAGACTTAGACCTAGACTTAGACTTAGACCTTAGACTTTTAATTCGGACACGTCCTGAATCCAAAATGTATTTATGTAATTATTTCACTGAAATAATACTTATTCAGTCATTTCACTTACGAAAGACGATAATGTATATTAGTAGCTTGCCTGAGTTTGGTCGAATAGGATGGGCCTTTGCGTTCAGAGCGTGATATTTCATCCCCTCGAGTGAAGTCAGTCAATGGCGAGCACACGCATGATGCACATATCACCATAAAACACACAAAAAGATTGATAACTTCGAAAAACAGTTGTTTTTAACCACTTACGATACACACAGAGAGATATCTTTACTAGTTCTATCGTATAGGCAAGTTTAGGAATTATCGCACGACTTTTACTCGCAAATTATTAACAATTCGCAGGAGCCGATGTGAAACACGTCCGTCCACTTCGAGATAGATAGATAGATAGATAGGTAGATAGATAGATAGATAGATAGATAGATAGATAGATAGATAGATAGATAGATAGATAGATAGATAGATAGATAGATAGATAGATAGATAGATAGATAGATAGATAGATAGATAGATAGATAGATAGATAGATAGATAGATAGATAGATAGATTGATTGATTGATTGATTTATTCGAACAAGTTGGTTCACAAATACAAAAAATTACATATTAGTTAACAAGTACAATTCAGCAGGTGCATACATAAATTAGTTTCAAAACATTAGGTACGAAAACAAGGTGTTAAATTTTAAGGGTTTAAAATATTTGGTACGAAAACAACGTGTTAAATTTATGAAACAGGACAAATAAAATGAATAAAAAAAGGAATGATCATTCAGACTTAACAAAGCACGTGTTTGTGTTGCCACAGTGCGTGGAACATATCCAAAGTGTTCGTACGCACTGCACTTAAATATTCTACATTCAATCTGTAATTTAGTCTGTGTTGAAAAAAGTCCAGAAATGGTGGATGGTCGTCATTGTGCAGGGTCCGGAGTATCGTTGAAATGGCGAGTACGTTCAGGTAGTTGCTCAGGTCCGCAGACCGTGTATCACCGGGACACGAAAATAGGGTTAAACGTTGTCGGAAAGTCACCTGACGTATCCGCAGAAGGCGACAGGTGATGAGGTCGACGTATTCCCACAGGGGAGAAACACGTCGACACTCGAAGAAAACGTGCAATGTCGTGCCTACCTCGTCGCACCGTGGACACGTCGGAGAGTCGCGAAGGCCCCAGCGATGGAGACGAACGGGGGTAGGGACCGCGTCGTGCAGAAGCCGCCACATAATGTCTCCGTCACCGCCTGCCGTCGGCAGGGCGTAGATGGCGGACCAAAGGACTGGAACATCGGCCAAAACCGACGTCCTGCGTAACTGCGAACCAGGCAGTATCTTCTTTTTACACGTTAGGTACAGCTTCCTTCGATTTGTCGTGTCCAGTACGCGGAGAACTTCTTGTAGGGAAGTGCATAGATAGATAGATAGATAGATAGAT
Organism: Isoperla grammatica; assembly: GCA_945910005.1. NCBI lineage: Eukaryota > Metazoa > Arthropoda > Insecta > Plecoptera > Perlodidae > Isoperla > Isoperla grammatica. Next base: position 6,768,821 of record OX246744.1, on the reverse strand, counting down.
AGATAGATAGATAGATAGATAGATAGATAGATAGATAGATAGATAGATAGATAGATAGATAGATAGATAGATAGATAGATAGATAGATAGATAGATAGATAGATAGATAGATAGATAGATAGATAGATAGATAGATAGATAGATAATGGTCTTTATTGAGAGAGGGAAAGAGAGAGGGAGAGAGAGAGACCTCATGTTATTGTTGTATTGCTGGTAATGATGTGGCGGTTCCCTTTGTAAGTATTATAATAACAAAATGAAAGCTTGAGAAAGGTCGCTTGCATAAAGAGCCAAGTGCCTTGTAACGTACCTCTTCGAAACTATTCATAGGTTGCACGTACCTCGCACTGTGCGCGCCGCGGCCATCTTTTGTACAAGTCTTTGACAGTTTGAGTGCGTTGCCATGGTGAAAGTAATTGAAGCAAATACACAAAGAAAAACTGTTCCATAAAAATAAAATTTGTCGTGTTAATTTCTACTTGTTATTTCCTTTTGAACTATTTAGCCGCGTTTACATCCACTTAACGCTCGTAAATTAACTTACGTGGCGACCGCCCACAAGTTGAGACTACACAAATCAAATGGTTTAGTCTACATTGGAATTAAGAAAATTTACGCTACGTACGCCAAGCCAAGCTGAGGCGAAAGTTCAATCAAATTAAACTTTTTGTTAATTTGACTCATGCGCAGAGCAAATTCTCCCCCCTTCCCCCTCCCCCTGAAATATTCTGATTTGTTGATTGAAGTAAATTTTGTTAATTTCATAAATTGGTTGTAGACAACCATATAAATTTCACGAAGTTTTGAAATTTGCGTATGCTAATTTACGAGCGTTAAGTGGATGTAAATGTGGCTTAACGGTAACGGAAAAAACTAACGGTTTACTTCACTCTTTGCTCGTTTACTTGTTCGTAACAATAGCGCTAGTATCGCCATAATCATCATTGCGACGTTGCCGGATTTAAATAACTTATACGAAGTGATTCGCGCTGTTGCCGTGCGGGCACACCTGCAGTTGACTGCACTTCCGACATTGATGGATGCAGCTTGTGTGAGTAGGTTAGGCGAGGCGTTGCAGACGGCGTAAGGTAGTTTATCATTCATAGGGACTTACTTTGCCGGGACTGCATTCTTAGTCACCATTGCAATGGCAAGATAAATCCCATCACAGGAACTTGTACTGTACTCATTCAAACACACATTTTTTGTGGCTGCCGAATCAGATCTAGATAGATTTAGTTTCCCTAAAGCGAATTTTTGTTTTTTAATTTACAAAATGATGCGAAAGTTACGAACTATCTTATACTCAGAAATGTTATGTCTTATTTAAATTTCGAAGCAATATGATTTATTTATATATGCTCAGTAAAGTATTACTATTATTATTAAGATATTCACACATCACCGGGATTGTCATAAATAAATCCAGTTGAGGGATCCATGGCGATCTTTGATTGGATATCGCTCACTCTACAAGGTTGGTTAAGTCGCTTTAAATTATTGAAAATCAGTCTTGTTACTGAGAGGGTAGACTCTGTGAATTTATTTTATTTTATTTGTTCTTATTCGGGCCCAGACGGTAAAGTGTAAATATTTGCGTGCAAATATAACTTAAATCCATCAAAATACAGTAAGTACCTAATTTTCTTTTTCTTCTTCATTATTATCAATACTTTGCAAATTTTCCTTGGAGTCAACTTATAGATGAGCTTCCTTAATGGTTAAAACACAAAAAACTGGTCGACTAGAATGAAGACCGGTTGCCCTTCTTCGTCTAACTTGAAACTTATTAAATTCACTCTATTTTTTTTTTTTTTTTTTCCAGAAAGTTTTAAGAAGTTGTTCCGTCCCATAACGGCATGCTGAATAATTCATTCCTATGCTGGGGAATAATCTAGATGCAAATGAGGTCTTAATATCGGTATGGATTGAAGGACAAGTAGTGTTCAAACTTGAAATAGACAGCTTGATGAGTTTCGTCTACATATAACACTTTTCAATCCCGGCAGCGGTTTAAGATTAGCCTACCTGTCCGCGTAGGATAAACAGATAATTGCGTTGCTATAATACAATCGCCATTCGTTCAGTTCTCTCTCTCTCTCTCTCTCTCTCTCTCCCTCTCTCCCTCTTCTCTTTCTCTCTCTCATTAAATTGTTGTTTTAATAAAATAAAATTAATTAATCAAATAAATTCACATTTAGAGTCTACCCTCTCAGTAACAAGACTGATTTTCAGTGGGGGACTTTAGTTTAAAGCCACTAAACCAACCCTGTAAGCTCCGAACACCATCGACGAGTGAGCGATAGCCAATCAAAGATCGATATTTCAAATACGAAACATATGAATCAGTGATTGGACAGAGCGAACACCTGCGGACAAATGTCAGAATCAACAAGGCCGATTCAGAACAACTTTGAATTTATCGAGTGCTTCGTTGCCTAAGATGGCTACAAAGTCACCGTTTACTTATTCCTAAGACAAGATGTGATGGAACTGAATCCATATTAGAAGTTAATGAAATATCTCATTAATTGTATTCTTTGTGACTCTACTGCAACTATCCCTGTGTTAGTATACGAGACGTCACTAAGAAGAGACTTTACACAATGAATTAAATGAGTGTGGAAAAGCTTTTAGATTCTCACCTACACTTGATTTACTTATGGTACACTTATGTCACGTGCTTATGTCACGTGCTTATGTCACGTGCTTATGTCACGTGCTTATGTCACGTGCTTATGTCACATGCTTATGTCACGTGCAGCCATAAGTTTATTGAAATGTTTCAATGTTGAACTACAGATTTTGTCTTGCGTCCGTTTAAATTAATATTATTTCAAACAACGTCGGAAAAGGGAGTTCATCAAGAAGTATCTTCAAATCCTCTCTTTTGTTCTCTCGAGAGAATTTGATGATATTAAAAGCTCAAGTGCTCAAGTTTTCTTTTTTTGACGAGAATTACTTTAAATCATCATCTCTTTTCGTATTCGTTTTCCTTTTCTTTCTTTTCAAATTCAAAATGGTTAAAGGATTTGAATTAGGTAGTTAAAACACTTTCCCGAACCTTTTTGAAATTGTAATTTGCTACTCAAGTGGTTTAAGATTTATAGTGTTCTTCTGTTTTCTCTTTCTCGATATGTTTGTATTTTTCTGTATTTTTTTTTTGACCATTGCATTGAGGCTAGTAAATAAATCCTGAGATATTTCCTTTGTTTGGTCAGCATAAGCTTAGGATGGAGTTATATTGCTGGATAGGCGCCATAGTAGTATGGTCGCCTTCTTCGCCGAATGACACAACAATCAACAGTTTTTGTAATTATTTGTTACTAATTGTTGTGTTAGTCTGCTAGGGAAGATAGTCGACTAAAAACGTCAAGTTGGAACACGCCCTGAGGGCCCTAGATCAATTCTGAAAAAAAGTATGTTACTGTAGTGCAGAAGGTTCATTATGAATATTTCATCCACTGCCATCTATGATAAAGCGCAGTGACTTTTGTGATATGAACTCACAGCCTTCTAGACGTCTCCATTACAGTCTTGAGACAGTGACTAATGGAAAGAGTATTTTAAATAGACTACTCAAGTTCAAACCGTTTATCTTCGTTCTGTCTCTCGACTAGACGTAGATCAGTAGGTACTGATAGTAACGTACGCTCTCACATTGATGTGCATTTAAAGTTTAAAAAAATAAATTAAATACATTCACATTTAGAGTCTACGCACTCAGTAACGAAACTGGTTTGCAGTGGGGGACTTTAATATAAAGCAACTAAACCAACCCTGTAGGCTCCGAACACCAAAGATCAACCAATCAAAAGGGGTAGTTGCAATACAAGGTCAGTCAATCCCCTGGCGGAGGTTTCGTTAACCTCAAAATCAGTCATCTCATAGGCACGTAAATCGCCATTCTCGTGCGCACTAAAAAATTTGATTTATTCATATTATTTAAAATTTTATTTAAATCACTTTACAATGAAGATAGAATGCAAGTATAATTCAATTTTGCCAATTTATATGATACCGTTTTGAGTCATGATTGGTTTTGACTGATCAATTCATATTTTGATTTATTGGATGATTCAAAGGACCATCCAATAATTGGCCTCTAGCGACTGGGGATTTCGCCCCAGACCCCTATACCTGTACGGAATTTTCGTCTCCCCTGGATACACAACTGGTTGTGTTCAAAAAGTTTTAAATATTTCAATGCTTACTCAAGATCTAATTACACCCTTCGTTTTGCGCTCTATAAAATTGATACTTTGCTCCGATGTGTTCGGTACGAAATATCGTAAATCACGGCAACAACGAAATGTCCACCGGATTTATATCACAAAGCAAACACGAAGATATACAAACCATGAACTGGAAAATGTAGGAATTGAATCTGAGCCAAAACCAATATTCAAAAACAACAAATTGAAATGTACGAAGGAAAGCACTATTGATTTAATAACAAATTATTACACTGGGTTAAATTGTGGTTTATATGTGTTTTTTTTAAAACAGAGTTTGTGTACGTTATCTCTAACGTCAACATTGATAACGACCAAAATGTTATGTTAGTCTGTCAACTATTGTCCACGAATCAATGTTTCCTATACTGTCCGCTAGTAAATGCGAATACTCAGTACATTTACGGCCATGGTACATTGCAATATTAAATTAACGGTATTTTAATAAAATCTTCAGAACGTTTCCAGATAACATGAAAAAAATTATACAAACCGGCTACTTGTTTTTGTATCAGCGTTAACGATGAATTTGAAAATGTTGAAATCTTGAAATTTTTACAATTCTTATTTCTTTAATCAATTCAAAAATGTTAATTCATTAATTAATAAATTCTCTATTAGTTGGTTATTATTATTAATAATTATAAATTATTATATTCTGTTAATTTATTAATTATTAAAGAATTGACAATCTTAACAATTAGAATGTTGTTAGTTTCTATATTCATCGTTTAGTTTATACAAAACAAATCGTCGATATGAATAACTTTTCAGTATCTAGATGTCAAGAAGAAGCGTTTTCAAGATTTAAAAAAAAAACAAAAAAAACGTTAACTTATCGAGTTGGGTACCATTCACTTTACTCTTAACAGGGAAGGATACCTCTACGTCAAAAACCGCACACAATTTTCATTTATAAATTATATGACCAGAATGGGCTTCGAAATCGAAAATCTGAATCAACAGCGCACTGTCATTTAGTAAGCTTTACATACTAAATGCTCTAAGTTGTCTCTTACATTTTAATCAGTTTGTTTTGTATATATAATTACTTTTATTACTAATTATCAAATTAATAATCAAAATAACTACGCTCATGGTTATATTTCATTCAGTCTGTAGGGCTTACCAAAACACAGTGTGCTGTTGATTTAGATTTTTGATTTCTTGTTGCAATCTTGAGATATAATTAAATAATGACAATTTTCTGTGGTTTTTGATGTAGAGAGTAGAGTACCCTTCGAACTACACAATATTGAAAAAGTGATGATTGAGCGAAACTTGGTTTCGTAAGAGCTACAATCTGGATTAACAAAATTTCAAATATTTCTATCATTACTGTTGTTATTTGAGAAACCAATGATTTTTTAAATAACAACCGTAATGCTGACAATAATTGAAATTTTGTTAATCCAGATTGTAGCTCTTACGAAACCAAGTTCCGCTCAATCATTACTTTTTCAATATTGTGTAGTGTTCTCAAAATATAAATTAAAAACGTTAATTTGGCGCCGTTTTTACAGTGAGACTACCCTTTACCGTTAAGTTCGAACTCTTCCATGAAAGTGGTTCGAGGTCTGTATAACGTTTACAACGACATTATCTCCACGTTTACATTCTCGATTATTTTATCTCCACTATCTGTGAAACTATCTTCGTTTCTCCGACAACCTACTTACTCTACTATAAGTATTCCCGACAAGCTCTTACTCAGACTATACTTAAGTATTTGATGCGGCTGGCTTGTCTTCTGGGTTAATACTGCTTACATGAGATAAAAGGATGGGTTTTATGTGTTCACTACTTGGATTGTATTGGAAAGCTGCTCTCTGTTCTTCGTCTATCGCAAATCTTTCATTTGTTGCTTTTCCATCATAAACCAATACCCTGTAATATTTGTCCTACATAATATACAATCTATATTATACTAAGGGCCGGTCTTACAATCTCCTAATGAGAAAGTTATTTGTAGCAATTAAGCTATTTGGAGGATTTAAAGAGTTTTGATTGGTTGTTGCCATGGAGACCACAAGCTATTCGACGAATAAATAGTTGGACCTAATAGTTGAACCTGGACCTAAGTACCTTATAATAATAGCTTCGCTATAGATTTTGATCTGAATACAAAAATGTGTAATTCTCGAATTTTTTAATAGATTTCCATTTTGGTTATTCCATATATCATATTTATTAACCTCAATTTGATATGTTTAATTAAAACGTGTCGTTATTTATACTGTGGTTTATTGTTGTGCATTGACGCCATTGAAGATTTAGAAAACTGTTTTTTAACCTATCAAAGGTCCATTCTTACAATGTCCCAATAACTACTTGTGTGTCGAATAGCATCTTGTCTCCATGGCAACGACCCATCAAAACACTTGAAGTCCTCTAAATAGCTTAATTGCTACAAATAACGTTCCTATTAGGAGATTGTAAGACCGGCCCTTAGGATAAGTATAATGAAATATTTGGGAGGTTATTAAATTGTTTACACCTTGATAAAAACCAATGGAAAGCATGGTTGCCACGTTGAAAACAGTTGTTAGTAGCTTACAAAATAGTTCATTATTCAGACCCTAACGATCATTGATCATTTCTAAAACTGGTCTATTGTAAACTTTTTAGTTGATCACGATGTACAAAGCAAACTCCCTAGACAAGTTTTCCTCTTCTTTTGATAATGTTGGTTGTGTTCTTTTCTTATCAACACGCTACAAAAAAACTCTCTGGACTTTCTTCGAGCGCCATTTTGATTAAGACGAGAACTCTTTATGTGATGCTCAGCAGAATCTCTTGTTTGCAGGACACTGACGAATGCATCAGTTCCTTAAACAAACTCTACACATTCATCTTCGTCCCTCGGCCTTCTAAACGTACCGGCTTCGCGTGTCTTATCTCTTATCCACCGCTATCTAAAACCACCGTGCGTATCTTTCGTATCCCGCTTCAGGCAGAAGTTTTTTAACTTCTTGACTTAGGAATAAGTAAACGGTGACTTTGGAGCCGTCCTAGCAACGAAGCACTCAATAAATTCAAAGTTGTTCTGAATCGGCCTTGTTGATTCTGGCATTTGTCCGCAGGTGTTCGCACTGTCCAATCACTGATTCATATGTTTCGTATTTGAAATATCGATCTTTGATTGGTTATCGCTCACTCGTCGATGGTGTTCGAAGCCTGCAGGGTTGGTTTAGTCACTTTCAATTAAAGTCCCCCACTGCAAATCAGTTTAGTTACTGAGTGGGTAGACTCTAAATGTGAATTTATTTATTTATTTATTTTCTATGGCAGTGATACACACAGGGTAACTACGCGCATGCGCTGTTACATTGATGGGCGAATAGACCATTTTAAAAATGATCCAGGTATCTAGTCTTATTCCTCGCGTGGCCCCCTAAATCGTTACAAAAAACAACGAAGAACAATCAAACATGAGCTGTCAAATGTTATATCAAGGTTCATTAATGGACACAAGATCTTCATTTATATACCTTGATTTCACATTTCTAATTGTTGTGTATTGTTGTTCTTGAAGATTTGGAGGACCGTGGGGATAAACAAGAATAGATACCTGAACGGGAACTAATTGGTTTCGGCTCGAAAGGGGCATTAACATCGCTTTAACAGCAAGTGAAAGATATTGCTGTCAAAACACGCTCAGAAACGGACCTGCGCCATCTTGCCCGTGATTTAAAGGTTCTGACGTCATATGTCAGTAAACAATAATTTTATATCATACAAATAGTACTGAAATCCCACCCTTTAGTAGATTATTGCTCTCATAAGACTTTAACTGAATCAACGTTTATTTCTAGTAAGTAAATGAACACTTCTCAACATTAATTAACAACAATATATTAAATAATTGCATTATTTTAAACACGTTTTGGTAAATACTGTATCAAAATGTATTTTCTGAAGAAAACAGTGGTATAAAAGGCATTGTTGTAAAGTCACTGCATCCTAGATATTGTCAAATGTCCAACTTAATATCGTTGATATTATTAAGAATACTTCAAGGAGGCAGTTGTTTACATGACTTGTGACGTCAAGATCCGTTTTTCAATTACGGAATTGGAAGTTCCAAATTTCAAGGAAATATACGCTTCTCAGATATAAAAATTATACCTCCCGTATTTTTAGATAATGATCTTCCATTTTTAGGTGCTTTGAGGAATATTTATTTTTAATGAGACTTCCCCATTGTATAGACGTAATCATGGCCCTCTAGATCAATTCTTTAAATCGTATCTTGCTTTTTATTGTTGTTTTTGAAAATTTAAGAGGCACTTATGAGAATCATACAAAGAGTTCCAAATATTTTTTTATATTGTCTAATATTCTTTAATATTAAAACTCCATTCGAAGGTTTTGCACTGAAATCGTTAAAGGTTTTATCCTGAACTTTAAATTGAATTTACACGTTGTTATGTCATCTTAACAGTATCAGATTATCTCATTCCATCGTTTGTAAGGATGTATTGAGAACTTGTGTTAACTATATTGATGGGACTTTTTTGCTGTATTGTGTTCACATTGAACAGGAAATAAAATTAATGATGTTCTGTAACGAGCAACAGATTTACATGATGTGTCGATACATCAAACAGGGCGGAAACCCACTTGGGAGTTAGGAGTCACCTTCGCAGTGTTATTTATAGCAGAGTCGATAAAGAAGTTTTCCATTTGAAGAAGTTTCCAATTTCGAACAAAAAACCGTAAAGTAGATACTAGCGCTCCACGTGTCAACCTGGTGGAAATATTATGTAGAAATTATTTCTTTCATATCAAGAACGAATTATCATGACGTCACGGTCTAACATGGTGGTTACAAAGAGTGCTTGTGGTAGTCTTTGTTTGTTTACAAACAAGTGCAATGTCGTACAATTCACACAAAGATATGGAAGAACGGGCTATGTCACTACTCTTTGGCTCTAGGGACAAGTTTCCCCGCTAGGAAGCGTATTTAAGCTCTGCGATCGCGAAGAATTATCGCCAAATAACAAAATTGGTATTAATTGTTTGCATAGCCTAGTTTTACTTTAAGTACTCCTTTGAAAATCAGTTTTTACATTTGAATAGGATAGACATTAAATTAATAAATAAAATTGGTGACATAGGGTACCTTATTTTGTATTATTCACATATTTTTTATTGCAAATCGTATTTTTTGTATTAAACACAATTTGTATTTGTTTGACTGGTGTATACTGGCAACCCCGTAAGAAACAAGGTGTCCCCTAAAATTCTGAAAAGAGACGGTCGCTCCACACGGTCTACTTCAACGGTATTCAACTCGAGATTGCCCGATAGCTGCATTGTTATTGTCCACTGCATCGACTGCACCAACCGTGAATGGAATGCGACCCCACCATGTCTGACATCATGCGGGTGATATTATCACTACAATATCTAGGTATGAGAACGGGATGCAACTAGATTTAGGTTGGTAGTTGTCACACGCGTCACTACCCTATTACATAATCCGTGACGACAACACCTTGCAAGCTAACGCGACGCGACTATAAACTCGTATTACACTAAGGCCCGGTTTTTCAATCGGTTAACGGGGCCGGTAGCTGACGGTCCGTAATCTGTAACCCAACAAACCCTATGCAGATAACGGACCGTCAGTTAACGGCCCCGTTAATGACCGATTGAAAACCGGACCTAAATGATTCACTGTTAGTTCAGAAAATATCTTTATGTAGTACCAGTGTAGAAACTACCCTTAATGTTTGTGGAAAAGTCAGTACAAGCAGTGAAAGGGTATTGAAGCAAGGTCACCCAATGAGATACAATGTTTGTAGAACGGCCTGTACATTGAAGGAGGGGGTTGAAGGGACGAGTGATGCCAGCCAAAGCCCGACTACGCGAAATGCGCCGTTAAATTTAAATAACAGCCAAAACGCGTTTCACCCCCTCCCCCCTATTTATTGCATTCGATAAATTGGAAGAAAACTCTGTGCCATAAATAAGACTAAGTAAACCTTAACTGACCCGAAAGGACTCTTAAATGTTTGGGTATTTTACTTAAAATCGATGTTTTTGTCGTTTGTTGTGGTTTTAAGTTAGAATTTAACTTCGATTTTGAATTGAATTGTCAATGATAAAACAATAATTTAATATCATTAAAACATCATTGGTCAGAAAAGAAAGTAAAATGTTATCTTAACGTTATGAGACGCGTTAGCTTATTAAGTTTTCTCATATCGTATTAATGTCAACTGTCTAGTACTCTTAACATTGGTAGTTCTTCCTTCCATTTTATTCTAACTCATTCGGACAGTTCTTGGCATTAATAGACACTGACACTAATTGAGATGAATCTAGACTAAGTAGCTTATACACATTATACTCATGATCGTTTATATTTTCCTCGCTTTTGCACTAATTTTAAAACTTTTACGAAATACATTTTATAATACCAATTTTAATTATATAATTAATATAATAATTAATAACATGTATACATATATTATTTATTATTATTATTATTAATACTATTCCAGCATATATTAATGAAGTTATTGACATGAAATTGTCTACGATCATTCTTTTCTTTAATTGTTACAGGAAATTGCATCCCTATTTTTAAAACTTTAACTAAATACGTCGAAGATTATTAATAATATCAATATTTCTTATATAATTAACTAATAATTAATATTACTTATACATATATTATTATTAATATTCCAGTATATTATATTAATGAACTTATTGAAATGTAATTGTCTACAATCGTTATTTTCTTTCTTTGTTACAGGAAATCGCGGCTATCCTCATTAGCTTCGATCGGCACAACGAATGGCAGTCCAAAGAGGTTAAAATCAGGTGAGTCTTCTACCTTACTTCCTAATCACATTGCACGGTACGTTCCGGTTTAAGAACTAAAGTTGAGAAACTGTAAGAATGACGGCCCCCTCCTTATCCCCTCTACTGCTACCCGACCCCCCTCAACTTCATGAAACAACAAACTGAACAACTGAAACAAACTGATTGTCAGTTTCGTATTTCATTTTGTCAGGTGTCACGGAACAATACTCGTGTATCTAACGTATCTGTGCAGAAACTGTGCCCATGGGTGATTTGATAAAACTTACCGCTGATGATTTCACTAAAAAACTATAAATTCATGATTACAAATTGCAATACGCGCTCATGCGGTAGAAACGGGAACTAGGGAGTACCTCGATTCTGCGGCCGTAAAGGCTACTAGCAACACCAAAAGACAACAATGAAACAAATGAATTGAATCGATGGACAAACAACAAGCTGTCAACAAATAATTTCTTCTGATTTTGGAAAACAAAACAAAAAACAAACAAATACACATACAAAACTTTCACTTAGTCGTTGTCCATCATTAAAAGTTTTAAATGGCGAGCAGTTACTATTGCTACACTTCTTTTTATTGGTATGGTTACAATTTTATTATTTGAGTTTAACCTTAAGTAACCACAAATTTAGTTTCAAAAGAAGCTCAACAATCCAAATATTACAACAATTGATAGCTAAAGAAGGATATTTTATCTTATATTTTATTATACCTATTTTTATTATTTTTATTTACCTTTTGTTTACTTATTTTATTGCTTTATTATTTAAATCAGTTAATTTGTTTATTATTACTGCTTTATCATCCCTATCGCGACCGTATCCAAAGTTTTTGCATATTTGGTGGAGGTGCCGGGTTTTGTAGATTTCTATTTTTTAATTTATTTTATTTTTTAAATGTATTTATTACCTTATTTTGAACCAAATTATAGCACATCTAGACGAAGATTAAAATAGGGAGTATTCACGTGACGTCACATCGGCCATATTGGAGGCCACCTATAGTACTATTTCAAGTTTCATTTAGCTGTCGATAGAACACGAATAATATTGTTTACGGGAAATATTACAAGTTTGAACCCGTATATCCCCCGATAAAGTGTACGAAAATGATTATTGTATGCCTTTGTAAACGATTAGAAGAGTTTGTTTACGTTGATTTTAAGTAATAATAGCAAACCAAAGTTAGAAAACAGTTGAACTTCAACCAAACGCCAGCTGAAACATAGTAAAAATTAACTACCAATCACAGCCATTGTGGCCTCCAATGTGGCCACCATGCGCAATAGGGCACTAGCAACACCAAAAGACAACAATGAAACAAATGAATTAAATCGATGGACAAACAACAAGCTGTCAAAAAATAATTTCTTCTAATTTTGGAAAACAAAACAAAAAACAAACAAATACACATACAAAACATTCACTTAGTCGTTGTGCATCATTAAAAGTTTTAAATGGCGAGCAGTTACTATTGCTACACTTGTTTTTATTTGTATGGTTGCAATTTTATTATTTGAGTTTAACCTTAATTAACCACAAATTTGGTTTCAAAAGAAGCTCAACAATCCAAATATTACAACAATTGATAGCTAAATAAGGATATTTTAACTTTTATTGATGGACACAAGATCTTCATCTACTAACCTTGATTTCACATTTCTAATTGTTGTGTATTGTTGCTCTTCAAGATTTAGAGGACCGTGGGGAGAAACAAGAATAGATACCTGGATCATTTTTAAAATGGTCTATACAAAATACTGTTGGCGAGTTTACGGCAAGAGTTAGTTCGTCGCACCTCCGCCAGGTCGCACGAGGTTATTTTCTAACCGGGCGTCGGATCAACGCGAGCGCGCGCGGCGAGTAAATCTAGAACCCTTCTCCAAAATCCTTTCGCATTTAATTAACGATACCTAATAAAGGAATCTTTTACGTGATATCTATTTCCCGTTGTCATTTAGTTTCACCCCTTATATTGCTTCACCCCTTTCCTTTGCGGGGCGGTTTACATTGATTGGCTACTGTCTAGACGTCGTAGAAGACACAGCCTTTTAAACGTGGTACCTCTACGCTCACACGGCCACCTGGATCGTGACGCGTTTACGAAAAATTGACTCTCGTTTGGCGGGATGGGGAGGCGTAACAAGTGCACAGAGAGCGTTGCGAGCGATCCGACCAACAGTCACTGAATATTGGATACACACAACTTTCAACAATAAGAATTTCTAAGTAATTGAAAATATATTTGACTTCTTTGGAATCTATGTATATTTTTCCAATGGGCGTCTCAGGCGCGACTTTCTGCCGCTCGCAGCGCTAGCAGTACTGAAAGGTCCAACTCGATCTTGGCACCTCGTTTTCTCAATTCAAACATTCAAGTTGTTTATATTTAATACTTTAAAATATAAATCATCCATTGTAGTAATGTTTTACAGGGTTTTTGACAGAGAATACCTTTGTTATAGATACAAAACAAACATATTGTCGTTTGACAGTTAGACAGTTGACTAACGACAATATTTAACATGGAATGAATTAAAAAGTTGGACCTTTCAGAACATGTGCTGCAACCTCCTTCAGCTTTGACCTGAGAGTGCACAGAGAGCGTTGCGAGCGATCCGGCCAATAGTCACTGAATATTGGATGCACACAATTTCAACAATAGCACAAGACTCAATTGAGGTGGTTGTGACATCACAGGCGGACAAACAATGTGTTGCTAGGAAACACCATTGTTGTATCTTCCTTTGATTGGCGCATATTCAATGTTTGTCCGAAACAAAACACGGCAACACGGCTATTTAGGGAATTGAGTCTTGTGCTATACGAACTTCTATTCATTGGAAGGACTACTTGACTTCTTTGGAATCTATGTATATTTCTTCATTAATAATAATTAGTGCACTGCACTCTAGAGGGGTTTTCGGAGACTTCTAGCAGGCAGAGCTCAGCGGCCAAAACGCTCGAAGCGCTGCAGTGTAGTAGTTTGTTGTACGCCACCCCTGAAAACGAATGAAGCGCTCAAGTGGCAATGTCACGCAACTTAACGATGAAGCAGCGTCGTTCTTCCTACGTCGATAATGGCAAATTGGGAAAATTGTTTAATAGGGAGTATTCAATAGACGTCACGTGGCGGCCATTATGAGGTACACATTGCTTGTTTACATTTGTTCTGTCAATAGAAGACACATAGGTTATCCAGGAAAAATCACAGTTTTAAGCCGTTTAGATTGATGTCTGCAGGTAAAAGTTCAAGAAAATGATAACAACAATGAAAACAAATGATAAAACATGCAAATGATTGTCTTCAAACAGAGTTTAAGCGTGCTTTTTTTGTTTTCAGTCATAATACGGGACCTTTGTTTGAAAATAGTTGATGTGTCAGTCAAAGGACATCTGCAATATTGCAACAATGAAGTGTCGGAAGAACGTAAACAAATGTTTACAGAGTACCTCAGTATGGCCACCATGCGATACCGGAAATTACGTTATTGCATACTCCCTATAAAATACGGCTTTTAAAAATTTCTGGCAGATTATGAATTCCGTCAGTCCATCTTAAAAGGCAAGGTGTCATTTAAATCGGGACACGTTTTAGACTTACAAACAACAAACAACAAACAAAACAAGAATATAAAAACAAATACAAACACAAAACAAAGCAACAAAACAAAATTAAAACACAAGAAAAAATATTTCACAATAATATCCGGCACTATTTTCAACCGCGGAATGCAATCTTCATCAATAAGTTGCTACATTTGGCCACATATAGCGCTGTGTGTACTTTCTAACACACTGTGCCTTATAGCAAATACCTTAATAGGAATAGCTTCGCTATTAATACGATCGACTGGTACCATTTAACATGTAAGGTGGCGGCGACACAGTTTGCAGCGCTCCTGGCGGCGCGGAGTAACTTTAAGCCAAGGCCGTCTAGATAATATATCGCTTCGAAGGCCCCGGCGCGAGGCGGCGAGGGTATCACGAAGGCCCCGCCTAAGTCCGCGAATTCAAATCTGCTGCTAGAGAACTAGCATTTTCAGATAAAGTTTCATCAAATACTTACATACAAACACTGATTTTACCATAACTTACTATTTGTAAAAATTTTTAAACCGTTCATGATGATCCTTTTTGTTTCAGTAATGCATATCATGTTCTACAATCTCGTACAATATGATATGTAACTTTGTTATGGAAGTACGACATTCCATATAACTAAGTTCTTATTCACTGCATGATCATAAGTTTTCATGAGTCTCTGTGGATAGCAAAGATTGGCAGTGCTCGTGTCTAACAAATAAATATTAGATGGCCAGATTATATGCCGGCCAGCGGCCACAAACTTCAAAACAACATGAAGAACGTGCGTAGAATCAGCTGTTGGGGATGAGGAGCATGGAAATAAACGAAGCAGAGCATAGGTTCTACTTCGACAACAAATGTGTATCTCCATGTACTGCAATGAGGAGATGATCTGGTAATAGGCGTACATTATGGTTTTAATAAAACAATGAATAAATTGCTAGCAAAGGAAAATATCAGATTCAGGAAGGCAGGGAAACATTTTCTCCCTCTAGGCCTACCATGGGCTTATTATTGCCTGCCCTATACTGGTTGTGGAATTTCGATAAAATTTTGGTGAGTTAGTGTATGAACGCCGCTAAGGTTTCTGAATGATAACCCCCCCCCCCCCAACCCCTACCCCCACTGAGACACCAACATGCAATAATGCTATTCTAAACCATTCAGCCGATTGCGATACAATTTTGGGAAGTTAGTGTATACGCGCCCGCTAGGGTTTCTGAATGATTACCACCCCCTCCCAGCCCCCTCACCCCCCACCCTCACTGAGACACCAATATGCAATAATGCTTTCCTAAATCATTCATCCGACTGCGATACAATTTTGGTGAGTTAGTGTATGCACGCCCGCTAAGGTTTCTGAATGATTACAACACCCCTCAAACCCCCCTACCCCCACTGAGCCGCCAACAAGCAATAATGCGTTCTATTATTATTCATTCGATTGCAATAAAACTTTGGTAGGTTATTGTGCGCACGCCCGCGAAGGTTTCTGAATAGGTACAACCCCCCCCCCCCCACCCCCCCCCCCCCCCCACCCTTTGTGTACCAACAGACGGAAAAATATATTGTGTCTCAAAAAACACTTCAATAAACAGAGTGAAAACATAAACACTTTATTTCTTTCAGTGGCATTGCAACGCATGCCGGGTTTGCTAGTTGTAATTAAATTAACCCTTTTATTTATACATCCACGTGGAAAAGTTAGCAACTCATAATCATATAGGCCAGGCCTACGGTACGATCACATAAGGGATGTGTACGATACGATAAGTGTCCAAAAGTAGTGTCAACTAATCACCGGTACCTAAAATTCCCACCAAAATCGCATTTGTTTAGAGTGAATTAACTCGTTCTTAAAACTATCCGTTATACTATTTAAAATACGTGTTTGGTGGTTTTACAATACTACAGCTTAGTCAAAGCTACTATTATTAATATAAAATGTGTCTTAATCTTATTTCACCCGTAATCGTGTGTCAAATCGAGCTTACTCGGCATACAAATTGCATGCTAGCTCCCGCGATGAACGTTGTTGGTACTCCGCGCCGCCTCAGCGCTAGTGTCCTCCGACACTAGCGCTGAGGCGGCGCGGAGTACCAACAACGTTGTCGCTGTCGCCATGATTTCCTGCGAGTCGATCGTATTATTATTGCTACGGTATTTGCTTATAGAGTGGCACCTTTGCGTCGTGTTGATATATATTTAGAAGGCCTTGGCCTCTCAACACCGCTAGCAACCCCCGCTCGACTTTCGTTGGAGAATTCCCGGCGGAAAAGCGTTTTCCAAAGTGCTCGCGCGGAATGTTACACAGCCGACGGCTTTGTAGGCATCTCTCTGAGTATATTCTCAAAGAGTCTTTGACTTTTGACGCGAGCTCTCTTGTATCTTCGTCCTAGCTGGCGCTACTTATGTAACATAGAAAGACACGCTTTACAACTAGATACTTCTATTAGATAAACTAAACTTGTATATGAGCTAAAGTTTTGTGATCTTGAACATTCATTCTCTAAGGGAACCAAGTGTCAAACTTTAATTTATTAATGAGATTCAGAAATATGAGGAGAGAGGAGACAATGTTGAGACAGAGAGATAGACAGACAGATAGACAGACATACAGGCAGGCAGACAGACAGACGGACGGACAGACAGACATACAGACAGACAGACAGTCAGACAGACAGACAGACAGACAGACAGACAAACAGACAAACAAACAGACAGACAAACAGGCGGAGAAAGTAGTTCGTGTTGCTCTATTCAACAAGAAATCATGATATTCGAGACGATAAGGGGTACGATAGATTGATGTTAATTACTATTACAAAATAGAAATATGTCTCATATACGGGATTCGAACCCATGTCCAGTGAATAGTGTACCTTAACATAACCATCAAGGACCCTTCGATAGAGCTAATCACTAGCTAGATCAATTCTGAATGTATTTTATGTATAACCGACCTAGTTTAATATGGTGTTGTTGTATTGTTTACATGTATTTTATGTATAACCGACATTTTAACCATAGATATAAATGTTGTTACCAAGATATGTAACTGATGGAGGTCCGAGGACCTATGCTAGTTCCTCGATGCCCGCCATATTGCATGATTGCCTGTTTGTTTACATTTTAACATGTGCGTTTTTCAATGTGTTATACATCGCCTGGCGTATGTTATTGATATTGATGGCTATAAAAAGAAAGTACGCGAGTATCTGTATACCCACTGGACATAAAGTAGTCATTTCAGCATTGAAAATAAAAATTTCTAAATATACAATATGGCGTCGTTCCGGGAATAATCCATTGTTGAAATCTCAAAAGAGAATTAGTTTTGGTACGTCCAGATAGCAGTGAGTTACGTACATCTTGGTAACAATATTTATATCTATGGTTTAACACGGTGTGGTTGTATTGTATACATGTATTGTATGTATAAGCGCGTAGTTGAACATGGTGTTGTTGTAAATTGCAGACCCAAGAGCGGCTCGATGCTTCTCTACAGCCGCAAGAAGGTGCGATATCGCAGGGACGGATACTGCTGGAAGAAGAGAAAGGACGGGAAGACAACGAGAGAAGATCATATGAAGCTCAAAGTTCAGGGGACCGAGGTGAGTTCATTTTAACAAGCTTTACCCCTTCAGCCGCAACGACATTTTAATACATTCTTTTTATCTTTAATAAAACCAAAATGTTTACCCTTAATGTAGTTTTTTCGGAAAGTATCTGACACTTTTTTTTTGTTGACAAAGTTGACATAAAATGAAAGAAACAATGAGTGATTTCTCATTTTTAATTTTCAGTTTAGTTTTCTGCTAAATTTGATGGAATCGTGTTGGAAATTGTTAAGTAAAATCAATAATCTTCTAACTAATTCTGTGGTCCGTTTATCAACCGATTTTGTAGCTGCACAACCGATTTTGTGCTTAATACAAACATTCAAACATGATTTCCTAGCAATTATGTTTTTCTGCGTCTAGTTAGAACATCCAACTTGAAAATTTTGAGAGCAATTTGTTTAACATTTTCAACATGTTCTAGTAGTAGGATATTAAATAAAACATCACTGTATAAATAATAACAATGTAATTATTTATTAATTTATAAAAGAGTTGATACATAATATGTTTGCCTGAGTTGTTTATTGTTATTCGTTACGTTATTGTTTTGTTTTATTTTCGTTATGTAGGCCTATACATAATATAATTCCCAATTGTGTGACTTTCGCCCAACATCTCCAACTAGCTTCTATAATGTTTGGGCAGACAATCAAGCCACGAATAAAAATACAAAATTTTTAAAACACCTCTGAACTAAAAATCGTTCTCGACTACTTCATAATTCATGTTATACGTATAATTAAAAACAGAATGTGTGCAAAAAAAATTCTTGCCTTCTGAATGTATACAATAATTATTAATTAAAACGTACAAAGGCAATTTTTAATTAAACTCTTATATTTATTTTCAATCTTTGTGCGCACCGGTGCGTTCTGTTATTTTAATTAATGGCATGTTGTTTTGTTTCAGTGTATCTACGGCTGTTACGTCCATTCAGCCATCCTCCCCACCTTCCATAGACGCTGCTATTGGCTACTTCAGGTAACACTCAGCAAATAGCTATTTACTATATTTATAGATGGCTCGTTTGTCCAGTGGTTAGCATTCCTGCTTCCAATGCAGAAGTTCCCGGGTTCAAAACCCGCTCCAGGCAAAAGTTTTTTAACTTATAAAATGGATTCAATTCCGTCACTTCTTGGCTTAGAAATAAGTAAACGGTGACTTGAAGCCGTCCTAGCAACGAAGCACTCAATAAATTTAAAGTTGTTCTGAATCGGCCTTGTTGATTCTAACATTTGTCCGCAGGTGTTCGCACTGCCCAATCACTAACTCATGTGTTTCATATTTGAAATATTGATCTTTGATTGGTTATCGCTCACTCGTCGATGGTGTTTGGAGCCTACAGGGTCGGTTCAGTCGCTTTAAATTAAAGTCCCCCACTGAAAATCAGTCTTATTACTGTGTGGGTATAGACTCTATAAATACGATTTTTTAAAAATTATTTCACTGTACTCTTTTTAATCCACGTTAGCAACATCAGTGTTGGGCCTAAGGGAACCGTGTTTACTTCTAATGATAGAATGTGTCACGTTTCTTGTGACTCCCGATTTCTGTCTGAGAAAATTGCGTATTTTAAAATAGCCTATCCTCTCTAGAGAATTTATTGCTTTTTTATTGTTTGTTATGAATGTTTATTTGTTCCAATAAATATTTCCGTTTTTTAAATGTTGTTATTTAAATGTGATTTGTGCGTAACAATAACAATTCACATTACGAAAGTTATGAAAGAACATGACTATAGGCTGTTTTTTTTTTTTTTTTTTTTTTTAACATACACGGTTTTTATATCACCTTCCGCTAACATACATATCTCAAATGTTGCATAGTTCCTACGGATGTCTACATATTACTATTTCATATTTTGAATAAAACTACTTTGCCCGGATTTTACAAAAAAAAAAAAGTCATAAACGTAGTTTTCCTGGTGAAAAATATATATTCCAACTATTAAAAAACGCTCGCGTTTATAAATCATTAAGTTCTTCTGTTACGAACAGGCCAACTTTCAGGTAAGTTGACTTCTGCATGAAACTTGTAAATTATTTGAACCCGGCCCCTCCACCAAGTATCATTATTCATGTTTTAAACGTTAGCATCGTTGTACTCTCCCGCATAATGTAAAACGTTTGTGAAGAAATGTGAAAGCAAGTTTAAACACGTAAAATTTAGCACCGAAATTTGTTCATTTTATTTTTAAGAAAATGTATTCATATCATTCGACAAAATCGGTTATTAAATTAATAAATAAATTAATTAAAAAGGGTTAATTTTATTTGGAAAATGTGTTTCAATTTTTGTGTATTTAAATTAATGTCTTGTGCTTTTATCTATAAATGCTGATTACATCACATTTTTGTTAAATTATTGGTGACATTTCTAATAGCACAAGACTCAATTCCAAAAATAGACGTGTGGCG